>CABHPP010114824.1:18217-42227 GCA_902168425.1 Peromyscus attwateri | reverse complement strand
TGAATTATATTGTAAAATAAAATAAAATAAATTCAAAAAAAAAAAGAAAAACAAAATTTCTGCTCTTCTGGCTTTTTCTGTGAGGAACACAAGAAACAAAAGGGAATGTCAGGAAGTGGGAAGTGCTGTGAAAAACAGTAATGAAGGTCAGGAGGTACTGGGGATGCAGAGGCCAAAAGGCCACAGTGAAGAGCGGACAGCTGAACTTTGAGCAAAAGAAATGAAATGTCTCAGCTAAGGTGACTCTAGGTGACAGTGCCAGCAGGTGAGAGTGTTCCCAGGCAGATGCTTCTATTCTTAGGAATGGCTCTTTTGTTACCTGTGGTTACCTTCTGCCCTCCTGTTTAGGCATGCATCAAGATGGTACTTTGAAATCATGGTTGTTCAGATGGGGATATAGCTTCTGTAGGAGCTCTGCTCACTAGCAGATTGCATATGGCAGCCCAGTACTTTTGCTTAAGACCCAACTTTCATTATATGCCTGTGCTCAAAAATCTTAATGACAACTAAATAACAATACACACATTTTTTTTGAGAAAATTAGACTGTACCTCTTCCTCTAAAGCTCTTGCATTCACACTCACTTTTGCCTTTCATGTTCGTGATCATGCTAATTTTCATTGCCTATTTCTCTTTCCCAAGATTGCAAGAGCAGCACAGGCTCTGAGTTTCTCTTGAGCACTTTAGCCCATCGTTTTTTATTAGGTCATTAAGACTTGTTAACCATGCAAGAGTTATTACTTAAATGCTCCTTTCAGAAGACATAAGCAGTACAAATATGCAAAAGTAGAAGCTCTTTCTTAATTTCCTTTGCTGTTTTATTAACATGCTGATGGATTAACTGTTCAAGTGTCTGTATTTGATATAGTACTGTGCTCAGTGTACCATTTCATAACTTGTTTTATTATATTATCTATTGTTGCTGCCTTATGTCAAGTCATAATGCTGCATCATTAATTTGAATGGCTCTATTATATGCTAAGACATGCTTGTCTTAATCTTATACAACTAAGCCTCTAATCTAGAATCTTTAAATATTTTCTTTTTAACAAGGCAAACACTATTGATAGCTTTAATTTATTTACTCCCGACTAGCTATTTTAGATAAACTACTAGAGATAGAATTATTGGGTGTGCTGGTCAGTTTTTTGTTTATTCGACATGAACTGGGATCATTTGGGATGGGAGAACCTTAAAAGAATTACCTCCCTCCGATTGGCCTATGGGCATGTCTTCATTTTCTTCCTCCCTAACTTGGTTTTGGTCAGTGTTTTATCATAGTAAGAAAAAGCAAGCTAGGACACTGGATCATGAACATATAAATCTGCTTGCCTTTATTTTATCTTTAATTAAATTTGTAATTATTTTATAATGTTGGTGATTGAACTCAAGTTCTTGCTGGAGTTAGAGAAGCACTGTAACATGCCACCACATTCTCAATCCAACTTCTTTAAATATTTTTTAGTTTTCTTTATTATTTTATGTTTATGAGTGTTTTGCCTGCATGTATGTATGTATGTAGACCATGCACATTTCTCCTACCTGTAGAGGTCAGATAAAAGCATCAGATCTCCTGGGACTGGAGTTACTGATAGTTGTGGCCTCTCATACGGAATTCAGTCGGGGACCTTTGCAAGAATAACAAGTGCTCTTAACTACTCTGCCAATTTACAGTTCTTTTAAATATGTAATGTATCTCAGGAGTCCTATGTGAAATGGAAATATCAATAAACAACTGTAAATTAATGTGCTCATTTCTCCATATATTAAACCAAAGTAAACATTTAAAAAAAAGTTTGTCATCATTTTCAAACCTTTGATTAGTGATGAGGAAGAAAGTGTTCTACTTGCCTGCTTACTGGCTATGTCTTTTGTCTCACAAATTGTCAGTTAATATGTCCTCTTTATGAATAAACTGTATAATTAGTAAGATAATATCCCTGGAAGTTCTCATTTTTTGATATATACATTTTCTTTATGCAAATACAAGGAAGTATATTGTATTTATTTCATAAGTACTTAATGGCAGACAAGGCAGAAGGTCATCAGAATGATACCTTGGCCTTCTAGTCAGAGGGACAGCAAGTGTGAACGTGAGGGTTCATTTTGCTAAGGGCATGACAGACAATTTGAAATGCTAAGAGAAGTGTAGAGTGACTGATGAAAGACAAGCCTTGGCTGATTCCTAGATAACTGTCCAAATGTAAAGTACAGACAATAAGACTGTGAAAAGTATTATTGTGCTCTGATGATACTTCACGGTAGAAAGTTCCCTGCGGCAGCAGGTAGAAGATTGATTCAGTGGATCCGAGACTGACTACAGACCAGTCATTAGGTTGTTACAACAGCCCAGAGCAAAGGTAATTGAGTTCTGCTTGAAATTTTGTGGCTGATGCAACTGTGTGGCTATTGGAAGTAATGAAAAAGGCCTCAGGTTTGAAAGCCGTTACTTGTGATTAAACAGGAATGGTGGGGTAACGGCCCTAGGATCCTTCCCACTGAACTTCCACTAGTTACTGAGAAGAAGCCTAGATATCTGGGGGGCAGGGTGGATTAACAAATAAAATAGCAATAACAAGCTATTGAGTCTTTTCTTTACCCATGAAAAAATCACTAAAATATTCTAAAAAGAAAAATTCAAAGAGTACCGTTTTACCTTCTTAGCAAGTAAGACGTGCCATCATTTTCTTCTCTTGAAGATTTTATGGTATTTAGCTTTGTTATTGGTAATCAGTCATTGGGCCTTTATGATCTTTTGGGAAACAGCGACCAGCAAACTGCCTTGTGGTACCTAAAATGAGGCTATTCCAACACGCCTACTAGAAAATTTATTCATCTTTCCTTATTGCATCCTTTCTGAATTACCAGCTTTTGAGTGAGTCAACACATAATTTAGAGCTAAGATTTATTAGCCTCCCTTGTTAGTGGCATGTAATCTGTATGGATGGGAGGTCTCTAACTAGCATATTCACAGTAACTTCCATGATTATTTATCTAATAAAATGTTATTGCTTCTTAGTTGTGATTGTATGTACATTTTTCTTTTTGCACCTTAATTAACCAAGTCGACATAAATCTCAGATACTAAGATCCCTGTTTAAACTAAAGCAACCTTTTTTTACAAGCTATTTCTAAACAAAAGTATATCTTATTGTTTTCTTTTGATAGGTCGTAGAAAATTTTCAGGCTAGAAAAAAAATATCGTTTAAGTATTGGAGCATGGAGGAGGATGACGAACTAGAGCAGCCTACTATTAAAAGGCTTTGTGGACTATAAGAACTTCAGTGATGAAGCTAAGAAAGTCCTGAGCAAACAGAGATGACTTTTCACACTCCACAGAAGCACAGATTATTAGATCAGCCTTACTAAATGCTAGCTTCAACTCCAATGGATTTTACTTCATTGATAATGGAATAGAATTTTCAGCGTTCCTGTTTGTTATCTTCCACCATTTAACTTAGTCTACATTTATCAATATTAATCCCTCAAAAAAAAAGAGGACATTTACTCTTAGTTTGTCCATGGTTTTTAATTGCTCTTTTATAGTTTGTTTGATGCAATACCTAACATCTTTGGATGGGAGTTTCTCATTTCCCATGCAGGACTTTGGGGTGAGTGGGGATTCCTGGGCATGCAGCTGGGATCTAGCTGGCTCTGTGCTGTGGGATGTTCTGTATGTTAAATATGTTGCTCTGATTGGTTAATAAGTAAAACACTGATTGGCCAGTAGCCAGGCAGGAAGTATAGGCGGGACAAGGAGAGAAGAGAATTCTGGGAAGTAGAAGGCTAGGGCAGAGAGATGCTGCCAGTTGCCGCCATGAAAAGATGTTAAGATACCAGTAAGCCATGAGCCATGTGGCAACTTATAGATTAATAGAAATGGGTTAATTTAGATATAAGAACAGCTAGCTAGAAGCCTGCCACGGCCATACAGTTTATAAGTAATATAAGTCTCTGTGTGTTTACTTGGTTGGATCTGAGCGGCTGTGGGACTGGAGGGTGAGAGAGATTTGTCCTGACTGTGGGCCAGGCAGGAAAACTCTAGCTACAGCTCTGCCATTGTTACAGTTTTGTCTAAGACTGCTAGGAGCAAAAGAAGTTAGAAAACTTCTTGGATAACACAGATCACCCTTAAATATAAGCACCAAGACATAATATTGAGAAAGATGATTTTTCTCCTTTTATTAAACAAAGATTCTTTTCTCATACTATATAATCTGAATACAGCTTCCCCTCCTGCTATTCTTCCCAGTTCCTCCCCATCTCCTCTCCCAATTGGATCTACTCTTATTCTGTCTCTTATTAGAAAAGAATAGGCTAGCAAGAGATAGCAACAAAACATAACAAAATAAGATAAAACAAAAACCATCATATCGAAGTTGGACAAGGCAAACCATCAGAAGGAAAACAGCCCCAAGGGAGGGCACAAGAATCAGAGACTCACTTGTTCACACATTCAGGAGTCCCATAAAAGTAATAAACTGAAAACTATAGTATATGTGCAGAGAACCTTGTCCAGACCTGTGTAGGCCTTGTGAATGCTACTTCTGTCTCTGTGAGTTCATATGAGGGCCTAGTTCTCCTGGTGCTCTCCATCACCTGTCTCCCTTACTTTCTTTCCAAGGTATTCCTTGAGATATGAGGGGAGGGATTTGATATTGACATCTTGTGTAGAGCTATATATTTGAAGGTCTTTCTCGCTTTGTAAATGTCTGGCTGTGGGTCTCTGTATTTGTTTCCATCTACTGCAGGAAGAAGCTTCTCTTGTGACAGCTGAGCAAGTCCCTGATCTATGAGTATAGCAGAACATCATTAGCAGTCATTTTATTGTCACTTTCTCTTTAGACCAGTAGTATTTGATTTTATTCTTGGCCTCTGGGCTATCTTATCTCTGGTTCTTGGTCACCCACGCAGTGTCAAGTATGGGTTCTGTCTCATGTAGTGAGCCTTAAGCCAAATAAAACACCAGTAGTTATTCCCACAAGGTTTGTGCCACCTTTGTCCTAGACTGTTTTGCAGACAGGATAGATTGTAGATCAAAGGTTTTGTGTTTGGGTTGGTGTTTGCACTTCTCTTTTGGTAGCCTTGCAGAATAATTTTCCATGTCAAGACACTAGGACATGGGGGTAAAGATTCTATGCAGGTAGCAGCTAAACCTAACGTCCTTTTGATTAAAGTATTTATTGACTGTAATACACCTTTAAATTTTAAAGCATCTATTTACCTATTTTTGTGTGTGTGTTGGTGTGTGCCACATGTGTTGGTCAGACAACAACTTTCAGGAGCCATGTGAACTTTCCCTTTACCATGTGACTGTCAAAGGTCGAACTCAGGTCAAGTTTGACATGAAGCATCTTTGCTCAATGAGACAGCTTGATGCTCCATCAACTGCAATACATCTTTAAAAACTCAAATTTATTACTATTTATATTTAAATTTTATTGTAATTTACATGTACCCATATGATATGTGGAAGACGGAGGAGGGAAGAATTCATGGCAGGCACATGAAGGTCCAGGGAGACTGCTGTGGACTCCATTCTCTCTTTTCAACTTTATTTGGGTTCTGGTGGTTGAATTCAGATCTTCAGGCTTGAATGGCAATGGCTTTACCCACTGAGCCATTTCGCTGCCTCTCAATTGTAATACCTCCTGAGTAAACTTTCCACATTCACACACATGTTAAAACTGAAAGAGAACACAGATCTTTAGACTTGTGCAATCTTCAGAGATGGAGTTTGTGTTGATTCAGACTGTGCTGATCAATGTAGCCAAATGCAAATTAGTGTGGGAAGGAAACAGTGAAAATCAGGGGTATGAATTAAAATGTGTTGCTGTTGATCATCCTAACTATGAACAAGATGTGATATCTATTGTGGAACATTGTGTAAAGATGTGACATAAATGCCAAACAAGGATGCTGATGCCACTCACGGATGGAGACTTGCTGCACATTCATTAGATGCAGAACACAGTGTGCAGTTATTTACTGATGCACAGGAGGGAATACCATTATGCTTACGACAAAGTTCAGAAAGACAACTTTCATTGCACAAGAAGACAAACATTGGCAATTAGTCAATGCCAAACCATTTTGGACCTTTCTTTTCTGAGGACAAATTTGCAGAGATAACATAGATTAAATAGAAAGAGGCTTTTAATAGACAATGATAGCAAATGGATTAGATTTTACATTCAGATAGAGTGAATGTAGCTTGACAAATTAGAATTCTAAGCCCAATTTGACATTGTCTCACTGTGATTAGTTTTTACTCAGTTATTTCCATGCCTTGGGCTGTATCTGAGAAAAAGCTAAGACCAGTGACCTATTCAGCTCACGGCAGGGACTTCAGCATGGAAATTCAAGTGGAAATCAGTGCTGCTGTGACATTGCTACTGCCCAACACAAACACCAAAGCAGATGAAGGAACATGGGGTTACTTCAAAAGTGTGGTATCTTAACGTTTACTAAAGTTAACAGTGAGGTGGCATCAAAGCATGGAAATGGTATCTTTATGGACAAGAGTGTTGAGGATATTTGATTCTTTATTGTTCGGTGGAAGATTTACCCTAGATTCTTTTGGTTATACATAGGCTGTGTTTGTTTTGTTTCCTGTACCAAAAATTTCCTCATCAACCTATGAGTAGCTTGATCCATGGCTGCTGCCAACCTCAGGACAGAACTATGTCTAGACTGTTACCAAGAGATGATTAGATCTTATAATTTTTTAAAGAAAGAAATTTTTAGTCTCATTCCACATTACTGTCAAGCAATTTTTCCATATAGTCTAAGCTGATTTTTTAATATAAATTAATCTCTTAATTTTATTATATCTAATTTAATTTTTGTTTTTTGTCTAAGTTGGAAACTGTTCTGTTTTCATAGCCATCATCAGTCATGTGTAGTACCAGGTAAGCTGTGTATTAGCATTAAATACAGGTAATACTGACTCTTTGGAAAGCAAGCTGTCTCCCCTTACATATAAGTATGAGAGAATAAGTATAGGAAGGGCAAATAGATTATGATTTGAGGATGAAAGAAGGCTGTGCCTTACAGATGGAACATACCTACCTGTTTGTGGTTGTTCTCACAGCATTTATTTTCATACTTTTTCTGCATTAAGAGTTTACTTGTAATGGAGCCTGCATGGGTCTGAGCTAGGTCCTCTGTGGTACTTCTAACAGTGAGAGTGGGGGCTGTCTCTTACTCTTTTGCTTGCTTTTGAGACTCCTTTCTTCCTACTGGGTTGCCTCAACCAGCCTTAATATAAAGGTTTGTGTCTAGTCTTCTTATAACTTGCTATGCTCTATTTGGTTGATATCCCTGGGAAGCCTGCTCTTTTGTGAAGGGAAACATAGGAGGACTGGATCAGGAGGACAGGGGAGGTGGAGGGGAGGGACTTGTAGGAGTGGAGGGAGGGGAAACTGCAGTCAGGATGTAATGTATGAGAGAATAATTAAAAAAAAAAAGAGTTTACTTTCTGACTCGTGCTCCTGATTCAGCAGTTCCCTAGAAATGGCTTAAATCTTTCCGAATTTGGAAACACTACTTTGAGAATGGATGAGGAAACTGATGTAGTCTCTTTGTATATGTATCTGTATTTCTTTGGATTAGCTTTATTAGCTCCACAAATATTTCAACATGTGTTATCTGTCCACAAGTTTTGCTTTGCTGTGAATTTTCCTGTCCACCCCCCCCCCTTTTCTCAATTATACTTTGTTTTCCCTCACTTACCTTATCACACATTCCATACAAAGCTTCCCAAGCTTACAGAATATAGTCTACACATCTAAGTGTTAATGTTTATGACCTATGATTGTTGAATAGTCATATATTATAGTGGTGAAAAAAATTCAGGTGTCTTAGGGCTTTAGGACAATTTGCTGAAGTTGAGGATTGGCTTTGGGCTTGAAATTTCACTGTTTTTTCAGTGCAATTACAAATGATCATATGATTAATGTGATGGCTGTCTGTCACTGTGATGAAACACCAAGACAATTTACCTTATGAGAGAGCAACAACAGTTTTGACTCATGTTTTCATGTTTTAGTCCATAGTTCTCTTGATTCTATTCCTTTAGGCTTGTAATGAAGCTTCTCTCTCATAGAGGTCAAGGAACCAAGAGACAGAGAGGAAGACCCACAGTACCAATATCCACTTGAGTATGCCTCCATTCATCCATCTTCCCCTAATGAGGCCCTCCCACTTCACAATAGCACTCTATCATCCAGAGACTGAGCCTTTAGAACTAGAACTTGGGGAGCACATTTGAGTTCCAAACAGTAGCCTTGTCTAATTCACCGACTGACTTTTTAGTATTCAGTCTAACAAGCTTGATTTTAGTTTCTCTTTAAAATGCACCCAATGTTACTAAGAGAATACATATACATCTTATATGTATTAATATATTTCAAGTTCTATCAGTTCAACAGCTCAGTTGACAATATTGTAATTTACCTGAGTTGATCATTTAATTATACCCACATGATATGACATTCCTGAAGGTCATGTAGTTGGTTAAAAAAAATGAGAAAAACATATTTCTTACCCTCACCCATCCACTCATTGGGCATCTGTGTAACTACAATAAATACAGAAGAAAACAGTAAAGGGCACATTTATAATTTTTTTGAATTTCAGCTGTCATGTAATTGGACAGTGAAGTATAATTATAAGATAAAATATACCTCAGTGATAATCTTATTAAAATTTTCCATTTGACAGAAACAGAAACTAAGGTTTAATGACATGGAAAGATTTGCTGACCTCAAAGCCCTTGTTCGGATAAGTCTAGAACATGTTTTATGTTCCCATTTTATTCTAGCATTCTTCTTATTATAGCAATTTAATTTATTTAAATACACTTCTTACCTCCTTTCTTTAAAGATGATATAGAGAGCTTATTTCATTAAGGCATGTCAATGACTTTTGCCATCTGACATTTTAAGATTCCAAGTTTTGATTAGATGCATTAGTTACTTCACCAAACAGAATATAAAACAAGACAACAAGTTGGTGACCCTCTGAAGATATGGCTTCATCAGTAAAGTGCTTGTCACATAAGCATGAAGACCTGACATTTGGTCACAGTCCTCATGTAGAAAGTTAAATATACTGGCATGGGCTATAATCCTAGCACTGAAGAAGTAGAGACTAGTCTCACTAAATTGGTGCGCTGGTAGGTTTAGTGAGAAACAATGTCTTTAAAAAAAAGTAAGGTAGGTGATAATTGAGGAAGACATGGTATTGATCTTTGACTTCCATAGGCATGTGTACACATGAGCACATAGACCTCCTCATATGTACACACACAAGAACATGTACACACAGATACAGTCACCAACTCCCTCACATATTGTGGTGATTATCAAGGCAACTCCATGTAGTTTAAAAGGAGGTTTATCTGGGGGTAACTTACAATCAGTAAAGGGGTTGGTTACAGGATCCTGCAGAGGTGAGGTGCAGTCAAGTGTGGTTTTCTGGAGAACTCTGCTCAGTCTACCATCCAGCATCCAGGATCACAAGAAACCTAGAGCACAAGCACGTCCAGATCTCAGGTCTTAAAGGCTTCTATCTTGGCCCTGCCCCAGGGGCAGGTCATAGGTAGGTGTGGCAGTTACCAGAAGCCTCACTAGGGGTAGTACTTTACTTCCAGGTCAAAGCTGGAGCAGCTACCCACTACACACACATACTAGCCAAGGTCATTAACTAAAACTCAAAGGCCTGTTTCTTTGGAGCTCTTAAATATACTGAATATCATAGCTGATATAGAACACTTATGGTCAAGAAAAGGCCAATTTTATTATTGTTATTACTATTCTTATCTTTCTTCTTGGTTGTTATGAGAAAAATATTTAGTAAATACTGACTACAGATAAATTCTGCCCTATTTTTGAACAAAATAATTTTTCAGTTAATGTATTGAGAAGAGATCAGTTAATTCACTTTTTATTATAGCTCAAGGATTGTCCTTTTCATATATTGCCAAGCTTCATGCAAGTTGTGATGCGTTTCCTTCTCACACTATGAGAGCTAGTCCTCAGGGAGGAGGCTTCCAGCTCAATTCCTCCAGGTCTTGTGTCCAAAGTGGATGATGTCTTCAGCAATGGAATTATATTTTGAAATTCTGGGAAGAAATTAGGGGTGACAACAATAGCCTATATGGTTTTTGAAATTTCTTTTCTTTTTTAAAAATCTTTCTCTCATATATTACGTCCCGGCCACAGTTTCCCCTCTCTCCAATCCCCCGAGTCTTTCCTTTCTATCTATCTCCTCCCCACAACTCCTCCCTCCCTGTATCCCCTCAGAAATGAGTAGGCCACTCAGGGACATCAACCAAACACGGCATAATATGCTACAATAAGACGAGGCAAATGCCATCATACCAAGGCTAGACAAGATGACCTAGTAGGAAAAAAAGGGTCCCACAAGCAGTAAGAGTCAGAGATAGTCCCCACTCCTACAGTTAGGAATCCCACAAGAACACCAAGCTTCTTAGCTATAACATATCTTTAGAGGATCTACGTCAGACCCCTACGGGCTCCCTGGTCTCTGCAAACCACGCCCCCCCAGCAGGAGTCCAGTTAGTTGATTCTATGGGGCATGTTCTTGTGGTATCCCTGTCCCTTCTGGTTCCTTTGATCCTTCCTTCCCCTTCTCCTCAGGACTCCTGAAGCTTCTCCTAATGTTTGGCTGTGGGACTCTGCATCTGCTCCCATCAGTTCCTGGATGAATCTCTCTAGTCTCTTTGATAACAGTTCTGCTAGGCTCTGGCCCCTGAACACTCAGAAGGCAGGATGAACCATAGGTTAAACTTTAAGTGGCTGGGTAGGTGTCCCAGTCCCTCTACTTGAGGCCTTACCTGGTTACAGAAGATGGCTGGTTCAGGCTCTGTGTCTCTGGTTACTAAGAGTCTTTGCTAGAGTTACTCTAGTATGAGGTGGAAACCTAGTGCAATGGAAACTCTGATTTTGGAATTTCTTCATCTCTCCTGACCAGGAAGAGAAGTTTCCCATGCTTAGCTCTGGGATTAAGATAGTCTAAGTTTCTTGGGGTAAGCAATGTCACGCTAAGTGGCATGATTTTGTTTAAACTCAACCCCCCTCTCAACACACACACACACACACACACACACACACACACACACACATACACACACACATACACACACACACACATACACACATGTATATACACACATACTCAAAGAGTATCCCTATGTGAATATCTGTAAATGCATATGTACATTTACACATAAATATTATCATAAATATTGTGTTTCCTTATAGCTTTTCAAACATACTTTGTCTTATTTATCCCTTTCCTTCCCTCTTCCTTTGTCTTGTCCTCCCTTGCCTCTTAGCAGTTAAGCCCATCACCAATTTTCCCACTTTCCCCTTCATAACAACTATGTCCTGCTATGCCATCTCTAGAGCTCCTTATTCACCCTTTCTCCTAATTAACATGGCCACTTTTTTCCTTTTTCCTGTACTGGTTTCTGTGGCCATTCCAGGTTATATACCCATTTGTAAAAAACTAAGAAGTAGAATCTATGAATAAGATATGTAAAACTCTCAGAGTTCTCTTGAGAATTCAAAGACGAGGTCTAGCACATGAGTTATGAAGCTGAAGGAAAACATTTTCAAGCTCCCTACGTGTGGCTGTCTTATCTTTTTGCTTCTTTGCGGCCAACATGGACTTTCATAGGTCTATTGACATTGTGATTATGATTGTTAGAAATACTGGGTTCCTATATCAAACTCTGTATCATTAGTTCATAAAAATAGTCTTATTTCCCACTTAAACTTATTTGATAAAGTTCAGCTAGATTTTCAAATAACTTTAGAATCATTTTTGTGTTAAGCCATTATAATTGATGGAAAAAAACATGAATTAAATGTACTTAAAGCTGTACATTTAGCATTTATTGAATATTGTGGGTAATCTTACATAAAATATTTGTTTAGATTTTTACATTTCTGAAACCCAGAGCTTACATCTTACAGTAGTTTGAATGAAAACTGCTCCCCCAATAGGCTTGAATATTGTAACACTTGATCCCCAGGGGCTGGTGCTCTTTGGGGGAGATTCAAGGCTGTGTCAAAAATGCTG
This sequence comes from Peromyscus attwateri, assembly GCA_902168425.1. Taxonomy (NCBI): domain Eukaryota; kingdom Metazoa; phylum Chordata; class Mammalia; order Rodentia; family Cricetidae; genus Peromyscus; species Peromyscus attwateri. The sequence goes on along the minus strand of CABHPP010114824.1, from coordinate 30,116 downwards.
GAGGAAAAATGCCAATATAGGTGAGCTTTTAGAGTTTAAATCTTCCTCTGCTTCCAGTTTGTTCTCTCTGCTTCATACTTGTGTTTAAGGTGTGAGCTATCAACTTCCTGCTCTGGCTGCCATGCTTACTGCTTGAAGGCATGCTTGCTTGCCATGTTGGGCTCATCTTTCTGGACCCATAATCCCAACACAACTTTTCCTTCTATAAGTTGTTTCCTTCGTGGGTGTTTATTACTGAAACAAAGCAGTAACCGATGTACATGCAATGTTAATTTTAAACAATTTTATTTAAAATTTTATACCTAAGGTACATTGTTGTTACCATTGTTACCAGGGAACCAGAGCCTCATATAAATGTCCTGTGTCATTACCTCACTCTCCCCTTCTGCCCAGAACCCTGACAATGCATCCTTGGTTATTCATTGTGGTATCTTTTTCATTAACAACAATTTGCTTACAGTACTTAAAACTACTGGTCCCTTGGTATCATCTACTTTTTATAGTGACAGTTTTATCTGTTTATTTATTTATTTTTATTTTATGTGCATTGGTGTTTTGCCTACATGCATGTCTGTGTGAGGGGGCTGAATTCTCTGGAAATGGAGTTATAGACAGTTGTGAGCTACCATATGATGCTGGGAATTGAACCCTGGTCCTCTGAAAGAGTAATCAGTGCTCTTAACTGCTGAGCCATTTCTCCAGACCCAGCGCTGTCACTTTTATCTACTTTTTCATTGCTTCATTAATTAAATATAATTTACAGCAGTTCATAGCAAAATAATGACCCTTACTTTGAAATGCTATGTACATAAACGTCTGTGCTGCAGTTCACATATTTTCAATGCTTCATTATGTTAAAATGTCTTCTCTGTTAGCTTACTAGATACTGTTAATAGGCTCAGTGTCACTTTTTTCTTTTAAATTTATATATTTGGTTCCTGAAAGCACTGGGATAAGTACATCTCCAATAGTGAAATTTGATGTTTGCAGAGTTGTTTGGATTTTCTGTAGAAGAATGTGGAACATGACATTTCAATTTACTGATGTTTAAAATATGTCAAATGTTAAAAGGAAGTTGGACTGCAATATTTGAGAGAATTTTCACATGTAGTGGTTACAAGCACTTCGGAGTGAAATTGCCTGGTTCAGCCTCTCTGTGCTTTATGTTATTTGTGTGATTCTAGAAAGGTTGGTTTGCTTTTTTGGGGGCTTGGTACCTGTATACAATAAATTCAGGGTGAAAGTACGTCATTACAATGTCCCCATTGAGGGTAAGCCAAGATTAACTACATCAAAATAAAATTGCACAGTAGATACGATTAGCTCATTGCTATGTAAGGACATCTTTAAGTAATAATAATCATTGCTTTTATCATTAAAAATGTTTACTATGAGGATGGAGACATGGTGAAGAAGTTAAGAATACCTGCTACATATTCAGAGGACTGGAGTTTGGTTCTCAGTACTCACAGCTCTTAGCTTCCAATCACTTAAAGTTCCAGCTCCAGGAGGAGCTGATTCTTTCTTCTGGCCTCCATAGGCTCTCACAGGAAGTACACACACACACACACACACACACACACACACACACACACACAAATAAATCTTAAAAATATTTAATGACATAAGAGACTCAGTTTGCCAATTTTTGAAGACTAGAAACATCTTGAAACATATTAACATCTGTAATTTATACTAATTTCTGTGAAATTTAAATTTACAACATTTTAGAAACGAGTACCAAACATGTTTTTCCTTAGAAGCACAGGACTGATATAATTACCAAAAAATAGGAAAACTAGATTGATTAGTTTCTGATTGGGAGTATTATATCTCAATTTGTACATTTATAATTGGTTTGCCAGCCAGACCGTCATAGGAGAGGTTCTTCAATCCTATGATTTTAAATGCTAAGATATAAAATAAAGTACTAAGACAAATAAAGGGCTTCTGTTCATATGATTAATCATGGTCATATAATTTTCTTTTGAATTTGAGTGGGACCTTTAATGTAATAGTTAATATTTACAATATTGCTATTGCACATTATTTTTTAATATCTTAACATTTGCTTCTAATTGACTAATTCCTTTATTTTTTCTTTTCTCATAATATATGTGCTTTCCCTAGCTTCCTTGTTATGTAAACCACCAAAGTGAAACAGTATACAGGCTTATAATGCCAGTGGACTTTAAGCATAGTGATTTCTTCTCACTGCGGACTAAGGGGTTATAGGGGAGAGCACCACCGACTCTATAAACCCTTTCTAAAAAGTGAGACAAAAAGAATAGTGTACGTATTATGAACCAAACAACAATGAGATCATTGAAATCAGAATGACCCTATTCAGAAAGCTTGATTTATCCTTGTGACACTTCCTCTCTACATCCTATTGTCCAAATTCGGAGTGCACTTCATTTCAAAGAGTAGAAAACCCAAGGCAGCTAGTTTACTTTTTATTTATAATGAGATATTCAGAAATAGGCACTATTGCTAGCCCAGCTGCTAAAAGAAGGAATTAGAATCCAACGCCTGCCTGCTTTTGCCTTTTTAAAGCATATGCTTTTCTGCCTTAAGAATTAGAAATGGCTACCTTAGGCTCAGGCATCATCCCAGTTCTAAGCTGAAAAAAACTGGGGAAGAAGGAAGACCAATAACTCTTACTCCTAGAGATGGTTTTGTCATTTGATTCAGAAAAAAATATTTCCTAGGAAAACCTGTCTCTATAGCCTTGGTCACAACTACCTCCTTCCACCCCCTGGTCCCAACTGGATGAGTTTTAGTAATTCAGTATTTTTAGCTGTACATACTTTCTTGGACTAAATAAAGATTCTCTTTTCTTAGTGAGGAATAATGAGAGGTGGGAATGAATAATCTCACATATGAAAATGAATTCTTCCCTCGGCCAAGTTTTAAAAGTTATGCTAAAGAAATAAAATGAAAAGCATTGTTTTATATCAAATTTTCTAGCTTATTAACTTAAAAAGCTAAGTAATGAAACAAAAGAATGTTGTATTTTATTACAAGTACATGACTTAGGAGGGAGATATGCTTGGTAGAGAATTACTAAATTTTGTATTATTAAACTGTGTGGTTGTCAGCTTGTTAGTATGAAGTAAGAACACTAAGATATAAATGAAAACAAAAAATAAAACAAAAAGCCATCATCAACTGTTTTTGATTGACCTATGAACATTGAATATTAAATGGCATGTGCAATATTTTAGGAATGTCAAATTTTATTGTTTATTTAAATGTGCTTTTATTCCTGACACATACCAATCAAATTTCATCACAGATTAGAAAATGTACCTTCAGTACGTGATTCTTATCTATAATGCATTATTTTCTCACACTCCACAATAAATTAAAAAATTATTTCTTGCTTGATATGTAAGTCAGTAAGCTTGCCAAAATTGAAATCACATATACGAATAATTTATCAGGAGCTGCAAAGATGGACCATTGACTAAGAGCTCTTACTGCTCTTACAGAAGACAAGAGTTAATTCCTATCACCCATATTGGGCAGCTTAACACCACCCATTACTCTAAATCCAGAGGATTTGACAGCATTTTCTGGCTTTCTTAGAGACCCATGCACACATAGAGACACACACACATACACAGATATAAATAAAAATGCAAAGAACCTCATAGATTGGTGCCTAGCCCATTTGTCATCAGAGAGATTTCATCCAGTGACTGATGGAAACAGATGCAGACCCACAGCCAAACATTAGGTGGAACTTGGAGAATCCTGCAGAAGAGGGGGAGAAAGGCTTGTAGGAACTAGAAGGGTCAAGGACACCACAAGAAAACCCACAGAATCAACTAATCTGGGCTCATAGAGGCTCACAGAGATTGAACTAGCAATCAGGGAGCCTGTATGAGACTGACCTAAGCCCTCTGTGTATCTGTTACATTTGTATACCTTGGTTTTCTTGTGAGAGTCCTAACAGTGGGAGCAGGAACTGTCTCTGACTCTTTTATTGGCTTCCAGGACCCTACACCTCATAATGAGTCACCTTGCCCAACCTTAACATATGGGGAGGCGCTTAGTCTTACTGCAACTTGATATGTCATATTTTGTTGATATCTTTGGGAGGCCTGCCCTTTCCTAAACAGAAATGGAGGAGTAGTGGATTATGTAGTGGGGACAGAGAAGGGTAGGAAGGGAGGGACTGGGAGGAAAGGAGGAAGAGGAAACTGCAACAGGGATGTAAAATAAATAAATAGATTAATTAAAAATAAGTAATTTGGAAGACTTTTTTCCTAAAAAGAAGAATATAATTTATTTAAATGTAATGGTATGATTCATGTTATAAAAATACATGCAGTAAAAATGCCACTTAAGAGGTGGATATGCTGAAATGATCAGTGAGAATGTGAGGTCAAGGTGGCTCACTCAGATGAAATGTTTCTTCAGGAGACTTTTCAGTTGTAAATATAATATTAGTTATTACCAAGACCAAAGGCTTGATGTGATGGTAAACTTTAATTGAAGCATGTTATTGTATTTATATCTTGCATGAACATATAATAAGATATGGGTGGTCAGATCTTAAGGTGTGCAGATAGCTTCTTTAGAGCTAGGAATATCCTAGAGAGTTATGGAAGCTAAAGTACGTGCAGTATATTTTTAATATAAAACCGTAGGCTTCCATTGTCCATCTTCACTGTCCTCTGACATGTCTGTCTTGTAATAGGAAATTCATAGCTAATTCAAGGACAGTCTTATTCCTAAAATACACATGAAATACAAAAAATAAGCCAAATGATTCATTTGGTATGTTTTAAATACATGTCATAGTAGTTTCTGTTTAACTAAATAATGATATTTACATAATATTGTCTGATATGCTTATTGCTAGTGAGATTAGTCTTTCAGATAGGTGACAGGGAAATGAACTGGGATTTGGAGAGGAAATCAAAAGTAGGATTTTGTCTGATAATATTCTCCCAGGAAACATTTGATTTACTACTGCTTTTCTATTTGAGGGTGTTCTGGGTCACCTAGGTTTTCATTCTTTGATAATGAACAGTTTCTCCTAATGTTACATTTTGGTATGTAGTGAAAAGTCAACACTGTTGTTCTACTGTGTGGATAAAACGGGAAGCAGCAATGTATTGCTTATGGTGAGGAGAGATGAGACTGGTAAAGATGGAAAAATTTATTTATCTTACTTTTGAGATCATACTACAGTTATACAATTTCTCCCTTCCCTTTCCTTCTTCCAAACTGTCTCATATACTCTTCCTTGCTTTCTTTATGGTCTCTTTTTTCATTCAGTGCTGTTACACAAGGAACACAGGGTGAGAGAAATAGTCTTTCCTGGGGAAGATGATATCCACTGACTCCACGACTACCAGTCAGTCCTGAAAACAAACATACAAGTAACAATATACAGACAGAGCAGATTGTATTCATGCATTTAAGAATATATAAAAACATGTAGAAACACAGATATATGTATGAAAAATGATGTTTTAAAAAAATTTCCCATATGTGTTCAAAAGGAAAATGTTTCAGAGTAATTTGCCTTTTAGATGTAAAAGTGAACTTGAACCTTGGCCTGTGTCTCAGTCACTCTTCTATTGCTGTGAAATGACACCATGATAAATACAGCTCTTATAAATGAAAGCATTTAATTGGGGGCTTGTTTACAGTTTCAGAGGGTTAGTCCATTATAATCATGACTGGGAACATGGTGACACACAGACAGACAGGCTGCTGGAGAAGTAGCTGAAAGCATTACATGCTGACCTGCAGGCAGCAGGCAGAGAAAGACCCTGGGCCTGGCATGGGCTTTTAAAAATTCAAGTCTCAACCTGAGTACCACAGTTCCTTCAACAAGGCCACACCTTCTAATTCTTCCCAAACAGTTCCACTAAGAAGGAATTCAAACATATTCACCTATGAGCACCATTCTTATTCAAAGCATCATAGTCTTTGTGACACATATTAAAACAAATCTGCTTAGCTATTAAAGTTTAAAAGGACAGGTATACAGTTTAATGTTTAGTATTGATTTGTCTTCTCATGTGCTAAGGAATACTAAAGTTTTTCGTGTTTTAGTTCTGAATTTCTGCATTTTTAAAGTTTCTTAAGTGTCCTGTTTATAAAAAAAAAAAAATGTTGTAATGTAATTTGATATTCTCTAACCAGAATAAACCATGTGAGCATTTGTGTTTCTAGTTCTTCCTTTTCTTGACCAATGGAGTAACTTCTTACCCACTAGGGTTTGAAGAGATAAAAGACAATTGTGGACTTTAGTGGAGTCTTCAGAAATACATGAAGGAAACCATACAGCATCATATTTGGGAATAGGATCCAAAAGCTGTGTGGCTTCAATCTATTTTCTTCACTCAGCCTCACCATTTGACTTGGAGTTTTGCATGGAGGAGATGTCAAGTTGGCATCTGAGTATCTCATAAGCTGTTCATTTCTACTTTCTATTCATTGTTTAGCTAACTGACCATCAAAACTCAGTGTACAGTTATAGGCCTGTTACAAGAACCTGAAAAGAGATCATTCACAGTCAGGCATTACTTACAGATCATATGAAAGTATGAAGGATTAAACAAGGATGGAAAATGCATTTAGCATTTTATCTATGATTTATTAAAATTAGAAATCAAGTGAGATTTACACGGATTCTATGAAACAGACGCCAATTCTGCCTAGTAGATTAATGGAACAATTGGCAAAAATAACAATAACAACAACAAAGCACCAACTTTCACTTAATATATTGGTGTTTTGTTCTTCAAAATAAACTTGTTTTTATAAATGTAGAGATTAAACCAATCCATGTCACCTATGTAAGAATTCATTTTGAATGCTGAAATAGATTCTACCACTAGAAGATTGTTTCATATTAAAAAATTCTGCATATATAATTCTCAATTGGCTCCCCCATCCCTTTATTCTATAAGAATTACATATTTGAATGAAAAATTAGATTTCAAGCCCCTGAAAAATAAACCCTCAATGTTTAGTTTTCAGTGAGAAATGCTGAGCATTTGCTATAGATAACAAATGGTCAACCATTTTTAATTTGCTGTGAAAGACAAAATTATATTTTCCCAGAAGTATTAAATACAATATAAAATAAGTTACTACTTCAAATATATATATATATATATATATATATATTTGGTTTTTTCGAGACAGGGTTTCTCTGTGTAGCTTTGCGCCTTTCCTGGAACTCGCTTGGGAGACCAGGCTGGCCTCGAACTCACAGAGATCCGCCTGCCTCTGCCTCCCGAGTGCTGGGATTAAAGGCGTGCGCCACCACCCCCGGCCTTTCAAATATATTTTATAGATTGTGATTTAGACCCCTTTTGGGATGGAGGGAGAATCCTGAGTCAGTGATATTCACCCACATCATCTCAAGTGAGTGATACCCACATCATAAAAAATTCTGGTCCTTAGTATTACTGCTAAAGCACTAGTTGAAATGACTCACAGACCAATGCCTCATACCACAAGCAGATGCTGGATACATGCCTATAGGATTTTTAAAAAGAGAGAAAAACTACTCAATGAAAGTTAACACCTTGTTCTCTATTTGTAAAGCTATAAATGATTATTATATGACACATGGGACTTGTCAGTCTGCAAGGAATTTTGTTTTCTTTTTTAAATTAAATTTATTTTCATTAAATGTATTTGGATCATGTTTTTATCTTTTCATAACCAAAGTCCTTCTAGATCTTTCCAATCTACCTGCCTACCCACCCAACTTCATGCTCTCTTTGAAAAAAGAAAATAGAAAAAAATCAATAATCAAAGTCTAATCAAAGACAAAAATAGCCCATTATGCCCCACTTCAAAAAAGGAAAAACACAAAAGCCCACAAAAAATGCAGTTCATTTTGCTGCAATAGTCAGTGAAGGGGCTGATTCAAGGCCCCATGTGAACTGCAAGGTTGAAATGTCAGAGTTTTGAGGAGTGAAGATCTGAAAGAGTGAATGGAAAAAAGAAGATAGAGAAGGGAAAGCCATTTGGTCTTATTTCCACAGCAAGTTCAGGTTGCTCAATTAGAAATCATGTTTATGTTCAGTCAAGTAACAGGAATGGCTTCAGCTGGTTGGACTTTGAACTGCTGTTGCCTGGTCACTGAGAGGATATCTAAGTTTGTAATCATCAACATTAGTCACCTAAGATAAGACAACCAGGCTCACCAGGCAAGAATAGGTTTCATTATGTTGAGGCTTTTCTCTAGACCCTAAGCCAAACATGGAAATTAGTAAAACATTACATTATTTTAATTTTATCTGGCATCTTAGTCTATTTTTTGGTTGCTATAACGCAATACCCAGATGTGTAGTTTGTAAAGAACAGAAGTGTATTGGGCTCATAGTTTTGGAGTCTGGGAAGTCAAAGAGAATGACTGTGTGTGTGTAAGATGAAGTGAGTTAGTGAGCCAGAAGAGAGGCAGTGCTTGTAACAAACCCATTCTTGGGATAAGGACTATGGCCCAGCCACAAGAGCATAGCCCCGAGACTCACACTATTTCTTTTGAAAATTAGTTTTAGTATTTATTTTTACTTAGTATACTCACTATTGGGTTTTAGAATGACATTTTTCATTCATGTGTGTCATTGTAATTTGTCTTCAATCATTTCCCACCCCAGGACCAGTTCCCATCTTTCTCCCTTCAGCCAGTTCCCGTTGGCTCCTGTTAGTCTACATTTCTGCACTCTCTTTTGCATGTTATCCATCACCTCGGTTTTCAATCTCACATAACCTTTCTTCTTCCATTATCCTCTTAAGAGTTTCATGACCTATAAACATGCACATATAGCATATGCATATGTAAGTACATAAGTAAGTTTAATAAGTTCTGTATATGAGAGAAAATATGCAGTATTTGTCTTTTTGAGATCAATTTGTTTAACTTGCTTAACAGTTTGATTTCCAGTTTTAATCACCTTCCCTCAAATATCATGTTTTCATTCTTATTTATAGCTGCACAGAAATACCTTTTTAATGTGTGCTACATTTTCCTTATTCATTCATCTGTTGATGGACATCTAGACATCTAGCCTGATTCCTTTTGTGAATAGCACATATACAAAAATGTATGTAAAAGTCTTCCTGTGGTGTATTAACTTAAAGTCTTGAATATATAACCAAAAAGTATAAATAAAACCTTTTTATTTTTAATTTTTTTATATGCATTGGTGTTTTGCCTGCATGTATGTCTATGTGACAGTGTCAGGTCCTCTGGAACTGGAGATACAGATAGGTGTGAGCTGCCATTTGGGTTCTGGAAATTGAATGCAGGTCCTCTGGAAGAGCAGTTAGTGGTTGTAACCACTGAGCCATCTTTCCAGTTCCAGTCCCCATTTTTTTTAAAATATGGGTATAGGTTTATGTAATTTGGTATATAAGTGTGTGATGGATTTGCACATGTATACATGTTCTATTCACGTATGTAAAGGGCAAAAGAGGACATTGGGTGTCCCTCTCTATCATTCTTCACTTTATTATGATAGGGTCTCTCACTCTCAGGTGTCAGATACTTCTGCCTCCACTGCCTCCCTCATCCCCGTATTGGGTTATAGACATGCAATGACAAACTTATTAGCTGGATGCTGGAATCCAGACTAACCTTTCATCCTTATGCTTACAAAGCAAGCACTATTACCTACGGAGCCATCTCTCCGAGCTTCATAAACATAGTTCTAGTTTCAGTTTTGTGAGGAACCTCCATACTGACTTGCATAATTGCTGCACATGTTTGCATTCCTGCTATCACCCAATAGGTAGTCTTCTTTTCAATCATCTCCAGCATTTGTCATTTGGTTTTGTGACGATAGCCATTCTGACCGGAATAACAGAAGATCTTAAAGCAGTTTTAATTTGTATTTCCATGAGAGCTAAGATGTTAGACCTTTTAAACAGTACTGTTTGGCCATTTGTATCTTTTCTTCTGGCAACGGTCTACTGAGTTCATTTGTCCATGTGTTGATTCAATGAAGTGGCTTTTGGTGTTTGGTTTCTACAGTTCTTTATACATTGTGAATATTAACATTCTGCCTGATGTGTAATTGGTAAAGATATTCTCCCAATCTGTCAGCAGTCTCTTCACACTGGTGAGTGTTTGCTCTGTGGTGCAGAAATTTTCTTTGCTTCATGTAAAACATTTGTCAATTTCCCCGATTATTTCCTGTGCTACTGGAATCTTCTTCAGAAAGTCCTTGCTTAGCCTAAAAGGCCTTTTCTAGCAGTTTCAAAGTAGCATACCTTACATCAAGGTCTTGAACCAAATTAAAATTCCAACCACTTTCTTCACAGAACTAGGAAAAAAATTCCCCAATTAATTTGGAAGTACAAAAAAGCAGATCTCAGTTAAAAGTTCAGTACTGGAGGCCTAAAATACCTAAACTAAAATTATATTTTAGAGATATCTTAAGAAAAATATGTTAATCACACAAAAATAGACTTATGGAATAGAAGAAAGCACCCAGAAATATGTTCACAGGTTTACCAGCTACAACCAAGGTAAGAGATATGGAGTACCTATGGAGCTGAAGTTACAGCATTTGTGAGACACTTGATGTGAGTGAGGGGAATGGAAGTTAGGTCCTCTGCAAGAGGAGTATACATTCTTAACTGCTTTGAATAATCTCTCCACCCATACAACTATCTAATACTTTTTAAAAGCTGTCAAAAACACATTGGGGAGAAGACAGTCTCATCTTTGAAAATAAAGTATTTTCTGGCCGGGAGGTGGTGGTGCACGACTTTAATCCCAGCACTGGGGAGGCAGAGGCAGGCAGATCTTTGTGAGTTCGAGGCCAGCCTGGTCTACAGAGCGAGATCCAGGACAGGCGCAAAGCTACACAGAGAAACCCTATCTCAAAAAAACAAAAATAAAAAATAAAGTATTTTCATTACTTGAGAATTTTATAGAAGAATTTTGATTATTTTCACCACTTCCTGAGTCTTATCACATCAACCCCTTACCATCCCAACCCCTCTTGACTTCATATCCTCTTTTAGTTTATATATATATGTATATATATATATATATATATATATATATATATATATATCACACTGAGTCCAATTTGTGCTGCCATAAACTTCAAGGGTGTGTAGGGTATCAATTGGAGCATGTCCCACATTCTAGGGGAAACTCCCTTAATGAAAACTGACTTTCCCTCCCCTAGAAGTCATCAACTTTCACTAGCTCTTCAAGTAGGGATAGGGTATCATGAATCTCTCCCCTCTGCATTTTAGAACATTACTAATTTGGTCCTGCAAAAGCAACTACAGTTGCTCTGAGTTCATGGATGTAGCGGTCATGTCATGTCCAGGAGGTGTTTCTGTTTGGTCCTCCTCAACCTCTGGCTCTTACAATCCTTCATCCCAGCTGTTCCTTGATGATCCCAGAACTTTAGTGGGTGGATGATATAGATGTCCTGTTGGGAGTTGAATATTCCATGGGCATTTGTTTGCAGCTCTTCAATCAGTCTTACATTTCTGCATTAACAGAAATACAAAATACAGGGATCCATCTCTGATGAGGAAAAGATAACCTACAAGAAACAGGCCTGGAAAACTGTATTTCCTTCCATATATAGATGAATGGAAGAAGATTTATATGTCTCCTCTTCCACACAAAATCCACTCAAAATCCACCTCTTCTTAAAGGTCCCAACTCTTGACTGTTACAAGGACAAATCACATTGTCAGTTTTCAAGGAGATATTTAATCCAAGGATTTGAGATGTATTTAACAAATTTTAAGATTTGGTTACATGAATACAAAATATCCTCAAGTATTCAAAAATCCATAAGTTCATTTTAAGTTTAAACTTGGGCCATGTAAATATTCTGACCATTACTCTAAAATATAAATTTTTCCTTTATTATACAGTATT
>CABHPP010114822.1:11036-29958 GCA_902168425.1 Peromyscus attwateri | reverse complement strand
TAATCTGGGATGTCTTGAAAAGCCAGAGGATTTGTGACAAGTATTATGGCTCAGGTTTATAATCCCAGCACTTGGGCAGCTGAGGCAGGACTGCCATGAACTGGAGTCTCACCTGAGATGCAGACTGAGTTCCAGGTGAACCTAGCCTAAATTAAGACACTACCCCAAAACTGGGGTTGGGGGGAGTCTGTAAAGAAATTCCTGGAACCAGAGCACCTGGGAAGCCCAGACTGAAAGAATTTCAAGTCACTGCCAAGGGGGTACCCTTCGCCTTCAGCCTCATGGGGAAACTGAAGGAACTAGGGGCATATATCTATGACTCAAGAGGCCAGATCAAGAGGAGTCAGGACTGTTGTTTTTTGTTGTTGTTGTTTGTTTTTTGTTTCAGTTTACTTTTGTGTATGGGTGTTTTGCCTGCGTGTGTGTCTGTGTGCCCTTTGTGTGCCTAGAGCATGTGGAGGCAGAAGATGGCCTCAGATCCCACGGGACTGGAGTTACAGATGGTTGAGAGCCACCATGTGAGTACTAGGGATTGAGCCTGAGTTCTCTTAACTGTTCCCAAGCTCTGTGTATGAGTGTTTTTACCTACATGTAGATATGTGTAGCTTGTGCTTGCTTGGTACCTTCAGAAATCAGAAGAGCGCATTGGATCCCCTGGAACTGGAATTACAGATGATTGTGAGCCACTGTGTGGGTGCTGGGAACTGAACCTGGGTCCTCTGCAAGAGCAGCTAGCAATCTTCTCTACTGAGACCTCTCTCTAGTTCCTGAAGGCTGGGCTCACAGTTTGGGGTACCAGGCATAGGGAATCTGTATATATCTTTCTGAACCACTCAAAAAATCAACAAGACTCGCCGGGCGGTGATGGCACATGCCTTTAATCCCAGCACTCGGGAGGCAGAGCCAGGCGGATCTCTGTGAGTTCAAGGCCAGCCTGGTCTACAGAGCAAGATCCAGGACAGGCACCAAAACTACCTGTCTTGAAAAACCAAAAAGAAAGAAAAAAAGCACATAAATAATAAATGAAAACATTGGGAATGGATGAAAAGGAGTGTTCTTTAGAGAGAACTCTAAAGCATTAATTTCTAATAAAATAGAATTTTATTTTTTATTTTTAAAACTTATTTCTCTCTCTCTCGTGCGTGCGTGTGTGTGTGTGTGTGTGTGTGTGTGTGTGTGTGTGTAGGTCAAAAGACAACTGTGGAAACTGGTTCTCTCCTTCCACCATGTATATCCCAAGGATCAAACTCAAGTCATCAGACTTGACTGCTTTACCCACTGAGCAATCTGACCAACCTCCCTCTCTCTCTCTTTCTTCTTCTTCTTCTTCTTCTTCTTCTTCTTCTTCTTCTTCTTCTTCCTTGTTCTTCTTCTTCTTCTTCTTCTTCTTCTTCTTCTTCTTCTTCATCTTCTTCTGTTTTTGGAGACAGGGTTTCTCTGTGTAGCTCTGGCTGTCCTAGAACTCACTCTATAGCCCATGCTGGCCTTGAACTCACAGAGATCCACCCGCCTCTGCCTCCTGAGTGCTGGGATTAAAGCTGTGCACCACCACCGCCCTGCTTCCCTTTTTTTCTAATTACATTCTAATTTTGTGTTTGTGCATGTGCACATCCATGCACAGCTTGCACGTGGAGCTCAAAGGACACCTTGGAATAATTATCTTTTTCTACCCAGGGATCAAACTCACATCAGGCTTGGCAGCAAGCACCTTTGCCCTCTGAGCCATCTCGTCAGACCCCTTTCCTTTCTTTTTATTAAGACAGGGTCTCATGTAGGTCAAGTTTTCCTAAAATTTACTATGTAGTAGTGGTTGACCTTGAATTCCTAATTCTCCTGCCTCTACCTCCTACATTCTGAGGTTATAAGCATACATCACCATGCCCAGTCTTTAAAGAACGATCCTCAGGTGTGGTGGCTCATACCTGTAATCCTAATGCTCAGGAAGTTGAGGCAGGGGAAGTTTGTCTCCAATATGAGGCCAGCCTGTATCTATAGGTACAGTCCCTTCAGCCTGCCAGAAGTTTCACCAGATGTCTATGCCTCTCAAAATCAACTAGAGGTCCTATTGCCCTGGACCAGGCACCTGGACAGGTCATGTGGTCTTTGATTCCCACCAGAAACAGTAACTGGCAGGGAAAAGTGTGAAGCTCTGTCTCCCAGGTATCCTTGTCAAAAGACAAGTTACATAACACAGTGAGCATCAGGATAACCTGAGCTACAGTATGTGTGTGAGACAGAAACAGAGACAGAGACAGAATCAACTTCCTCCTCCTCCTGTAAAAAAGCCAGGCGTAGTGTTGGTGTATACCTATAATCTCAGCATTCATGGTGCTAAGGCTGCATGGTTGCAAATTCGAGGCCAGCATAGGTTATAGAATGAGTTAATAGCTAGCCTGGGCTACATAGCAAAAGCCTATCTCAATTTTTTTTTCTATGATGGAAATGTCCTGAGTCTTTGCTGTCTGGCTACGTGTGGCTGTCAGAACTCAAAAATATAGTGACTGAAGAACAGAATTTAAATTGGTTCTGTCTTTTGAGACAGGCCTTTGCTATGTAGCTCTGTCTGGGCTCAGAATGGAAATCACCTTGCCTCAGCCTTCTACGTTCTGATCTTACAGGTGTGCACTACTCTACCCAGCTCAGATTTCCTTTTTTCTTTTTTGAGACCAGGTCTATGCAGCCCTATCCTAGAGCTTATGTAGCCCAGGCTTGTCTTGAACCCACAGAGATTCACCTGCCTCTGCCTCCTGAGTGCTGGGATTAAAGGTGTTCACTGCTATGCCCACCTTAAATTTATTTTTTTATGTGTGGGTAATTGCCTGCATATATGTCTGTGTACCATGTGTGTGCAGTGCCCACAGACACCAGAAGATGAGATGGCATTGAGTCCCTGGACCTAGAGTTACAAACTACTACTCACCCACCAGGTGAGTGCTGGGAATTGAACCTGAGTCCTCTAGAAGAGCAATATGTGCTCCTAACAGATGAGCCATCTCTCCAGGCCCCCCAGAATCTTTTTTTTTTTCTTTTTGATACAGGATCCCAAGTAGACTATGCTGATCTTGAACTCATTATGTAGCTGAGGATGACTTTGAACTCCTGATCCTCCTCCCTCCACTTACCAAGTGCTGGCTTTAGAGATGTGCAACACAATGCTTGGTGAGAATTTTCAATTTTAATTGGCATCCTATTAGTCACATTTGGATAGTGTCTACTATCTTTTTTCCCTAAAACACAGCTCTTGAGCCTGGAAGAGAGTGGGCTTGACTATGGAGCTGTGGAGAAGGAATAGGGACGTGTTAATTCCATGTCTCTCTAAGATGAGGATGGTCAATAGTGGTAGCACTGGGATGAAGAGCCTCAAACAACCACAGAGTGCTTCTCTTGCCTCTTTATTCCTGACGCATATTTGCCCCTTCTTTGTCCAAGGTCCTCATCACATTTTGATATCCCCATTCCTTCTGGGTCTCCTCTGAGTTTTTAAGTGCTTCTTGGCGAGAGCGCCTGGGAGACAGAGCCTCACACTTTTCCCTGCCGGTTACTAACTGTTTCTGGCGGGAATCAAAGACCACATGGCCTGTCCGGGTGCCTGGTCCAGGGCAATGGGGCTTCCAGTTGATTTTGGGAGGCATAGACATCTGGCGATACTTCTGGCAGGCTGAAGGGACGGTATCTACAGTGTGGTATACCCAGTCCTGGCTGTCTAGCCGCCGGGAGGGTGGTTGCAGCTCAATTAGGACAGGAACCTCTGACAAAGTTTTCAGGTCAGGGGAGAGCACTTGGGCCTTGGAAGGGCAGGGGCCTTGGTTGACTGGGACAGAAGTCCAGGACACCTGCTGCTCTGTATTGTCCTTCTGAGGATTCATTTTACATACAAGGGATTTCACTGGGGAAGATGCCAGCTTTAGTATCTGAAGTGGGCCCAAGACTTGGGCAGAACCAGTACCTGGAGCAAAGCTTGTTTTTTTGTTGAGGCCAGAGTCTAGGGTAAGGCCTGAGTCCTTATAGGGGCCAACCTGCTGGGTAAGGCCTGGAGTCTTGAAGCCAGAGCCTTGGCCAAGTGCCGAGTTCTGATGATGGCTAGAATCTTGATTAATTGCTGGGCACTCCTGAAGGTTAGGGTCTCGGCCATGTTCTGAACTGTAAATGCCAACATCTTGGTTTAGGTCCGATCTTCTTTCTGCGGTGGTGACATTGATTAGGCCGGGATTCTTGTGGGAGTTGGTGTCTTGGTTTAGATCTGGAACTCTGTAGATTCCAGGATTTTGAGTAAGGCCTAAATTCTTGTAGTCTCCGGAGTCCTGTGTGAAACCTGAGCTCTTATGAAGGTAAGAGATTTGGACATGGCCTGGGCTCTTGGGGGAACTAGATTCCTGGATAAGTCCTGAGTTTTTGTTAATTTCAGAGTCTTGGGTATGGCATGGGTTCTTCTGTGGTCTAGAGTCTTGGGTAAGGCCTACATTCCTGCAGATTCCTGGATGTTGTACATTTCCTGAAACATTGTTACCTCCAGAATTGTGAGAGGAGTCTGGCCACTTTTGGTCCCCTACTGGGGAGACACCTTTATTTTTGTTGATTACAGTGTCTTGGGTTAATGCACTATTCCTGTAGACCACAGAGTCTTGCATAAAGCTCAAAGTCCTCTGACCAGATGTTTGATTGAATATTATATTCTTGTGGAGGTTGGAAGGTTGGATGAAACCTAATTTCCTAAGGGCACCAGCATCTTGGATAGCAACTGAACTCCTCAGGCCAGAATCTGGAGTGGTACCTAGATTCTTTTGAAGGCAAGGGTCTTGAGAAATGTTTGGATTCATGCAGAGGTAAGGATCTTGAGTATAGCCTGGAAACTTGTAGAAACCTGAGTTCTTGTGGAGGCATGGATTCAGGGTAAGGCCTGGGTCTTGGGTAAGGCCTGGGTTCTTCTGGAGTCTTGGATCTTGGGTAAGGCCTAGGTTCTTCTGGAGTCCTGGATTTGAGGCAAGATCTGGGTTTTTCTGGAGTCCTGGATTTGGGGCAAGACTTGGTTTCTTCTGGAGTCCTGGATCTTGGGTAAGACCTGGGTTCTTCTGGAGTCCTGGATCTTGGGTAAGGCCTGGGTTCTTCTGGAGGCCTGGATTTGGAGTAAGGCTTGGGTTCTTCTGGAGTCCTGGATCTTGGGTAAGGCCTGGGTTCTTCTGGAGGCCTGGATTTGGGACAAGGCTTGGGTTCTTCTGGAGGCCTGGAACTTGGGTAAGGCCTGGGTTCCTGGGAACTCTAGATTCCTTGGCAAGGGATGGGGTCTTTTGAAGGCCAAAGCCTTGGTTAAGGTTTTGATTCTCAGGGTTTGGGGGTTGGATTAAGGTTTGAGAAATGGTGGAGAACTGAGAAGGAACAGAGAAATGAGGGGAAGAAACAGTCTGAGGAGACTTGGAGGTTAAGAGAAAGGTGGGCGTTTGAGGTAAGTTGGGGGGCTTCTGAGGGTTCGATTGAGGAACAACAAATGTTCTGGGAGAAACTAGCGGCAGAGCAAGAGTGCACGGAGGTGTGGTGGTGGGCAGTGTGCTCTGAGCAGCATTTGGAGTATGCAAACAAGGTTTAGTGGGAGTGGCATTCTGGGTGTAGACCAGGAACTTGGGGTAGACTGGAGCCTGGGAGTCTGCGCCTCTGCTCTCAGAGCAGCAAGGATGGAAGCTGCTGTAAGGAAAGAAGGTCTTGGGCTGGGAGAACTTCTCTTTGGCATTGTCTGAGGTCTTCCGGTCCATGTTCCCCAACTCCAGGTAACCAAGTATAGGCCTGGCAGGGGGCTCAGCATGGTCCCCGCCATGCTGCTTTTGGGTCTCTTCGGCAGTACCAGAATTTACCAGGCCCTTCACCTCTTGGGACCTGGAGAGGATGTTCAAGTCCTTCCTGAAACACCTCGAGTTCTCGGTGTTATGCTTAAGGAAGGCAGCGTTCTGCTTTACTCTGCGGGCATCATAGACCATATGGTCAGTGGAGAAGCTGGGGTCAAAGGTAGCCAGCACAGAAGGAACGGGAGGTAGGGTAGGGTTGGAGGTGGTGACAGGGACTTGAGCAGAGGCTTGAGTAGTAGTCACAGTCATGGACAGTGCTAGGGCAGGGGCTGGGGAGCGGGCTGGGACAGGGGCTGGGGTAGGGGTCGGGCTAGGCACTGGGATACGGTCATACAAATGAAGTAGGGAATGGGATGGGGCATGTGTTGAGGCTTGAGATGTTGTTTGCTCAGGAACATTAGCTTGGGGGTGGGTCAAGGTGTGTACTAGGATTTGGACTGGGTCATGGCCTGCGGACTGGAAGGGAGCATGTGCAGGAGCCTGGGTTGGGGATTGAGGTAATGTATGGGCTGAGGGTTGCTCAGGGCTGTGGGCTAAACCCTGAGCTTGGGTTGGGGCTGGTACCTGGAGTGTGATACGGGGTGGGATGTGGGGCGGGGCCTGATCCAAGATATGGGCTTGATTATGGGTTGGGGCCTGGGCTGGGGCATAGGATGGGGTGGGGGTTGGGTTATGGGATGGAGTTGGGGGTGAAGCATTAGCTGGTATTGGGTCTTCACTGAGGGCTGGGATAGGAGCTGAGACAAAATCAGGTGCGTGGGTTGGTGGGGTATAGGCTGAGGTGTGCTCAAGACCCTGTGCCCTGAATTGAGTGGGTTCTGAGGTCTGAGTCTGGGACTGAGCGGAGGGGAGCTCGTGGGTGTTGGTTGAAGAATAGGTTAGAGCCTGGACTTGAGCATGGGGTGGACTGTCATCTGATGCCTTAATCTTGTTCTCTTGGGGTGAAGAAGGTGGAACCATGTTCAGCTTGTGTATTTTTGGAATCTGGGGAGAAATCTCTGGCCTGGAAAATAAAGGATCCTGGGTCTTCATGACTGTGGCCTGAGGGGCTTCCCCAGCTCCCATCGGTCCCTCTTTCCACAGTTCCCACAGGGCTTCTGTGGTAGCTCTGCCATGTCCACATTGGGGTGGCATCCAGCAGCACCTAGAAATGTTCTCGTCGTTTGTGTCTGGTACCCAAGAGTCAAAGTGACTGGCATGCCCAAGCAGGAAACTGGGGCGGCGGGGAAATCGGGAAGAAATCCTTGAGTACAGGTTCTTGGGGTCTGCAGTGCAACACATGCACATGGATCGGCCGTTTAGATCAGCAGGTTGCTTGTCTGCAGAGAGAGGAGGATGGGAAAGGACAGGGTGCCCAGGTGGGCATTGGGACAGTGACAAAGGGGACAAGCCACATCTCCAGGAGACCCTGCAGGAGCCCACTCACCTTTGGGGAAAAAATGATGGAATAGAATCCGCAGTGAGTTCTTCAGATGCTTCCAGAGCTGAGGGAAGCAGAGGAAGGAGAGCCCAGAAGTGGAGTGAGCTCTGAAGGCCAATGTTTGTCTGGCCATATCCCAGCAGCCCTCCCACATCAGCCCCTTGAACAACCCAGCTCTCAGGCTAAGCGTGGTAGCACATGCCTATAATTACAGAACTCAGGAGACCTAGGCGGGAAGATCTTAAGTTTGGGATTCAAACAGGGCCACATACTGAGACTTTGTCTCAAAACAAACAACCAAAGCCCAGAGCCCCCTCCACCCTGCTGCCTAGACCCTGCCCTGACCAGAGTCACCACATTGATTCCCACGTTGAGCAAGATGAAGCTGCCCAGAATCAGAAGAATTGAATCTCCTAAATCCTGGCATTTCCTGAGGTTGGTGCCAGAGCATGCTTGGGCTCCATGGTAGACTTGTTCACCCATGACAGGGGGTCCCAGGACTACCTAGGCCCCGTAGCCCCCACATACTGGGAGGCAGACTCCCCTAGTGGGGGAGGGGAGGAGGACTGAGTCATAATGGGGCAGGCGATTGGGATCACAATGAGCTGGTGGAAGAGAAGAGCCCAGAATGAAGTTCCCTGGTAACCAAGCCTGGGTAACCTAAGCCTATAGGCTGGCCAGCACCTCTCCCTTTTATCAACTATTCCCCACAGTGTTCTGATTCACTCAGCTCAAACATGGCTCCTGCCATCACTCCCGCAGTTGAAAACCCAGAATTTCACCCCTTGATCACGCCTAAGCCTGGAAGGCCCTTGACCTCAGAGACCTGGCTGGCACCTAGAGCCTCCTTGGTCTTCTTCCTACACTTGGCCTCAAGCTTTTATCTGCCTGGTGTCCGACCCCAGTTTCTTTTTCTCCCTTTCCCCCCAAATTTATTTTATGTATATGAGTGTCTTGACTGCGTATATGTGTGCCACATGTATTCCTGGTATACATGGAGGTCAGAAGAGGACATTAGGTCCCCTGGAACTGGAGTTACAAACGGTTATGAGTCACCACGGGGCTGCTGGGAACTGAACCCAGGTCCTCTGCAAAAGCAGCCAGCACTCAGCCAAAGAGCCACCTTCTCTAAGTCCTGATCTCAGTTTCTTGAGCAGAGCTGGGTCAGTCCCTCTTGGGAAAAGGAAGAACTGAAGCAAGGTGGGTGCTCTGAAGACCTGTGATTCGCCGTTTACAGTTTAAGACATTTCAGACAGGATCGAGAGGGGCCTACTGGCGGGAACAGCATGCCGAGGAGCGGCTGGTTTCTCACATCAGGAATGGATGAAAGGAGAGGTACTTCCACATCACCAACAAGGGTTTCTCGACTCTTTCTCTTTATTCCTTTCTCCATGCCCCGCTCCACTGCCCACATTCACGTGCTGGTCAGTGAAGTTTCCCTGTCCGACTTCTATGCAGAGAGGGCCTTGAGGCCGAGGTGGAAGGCGGCGGCAATGAGCTAGCCCGCCCTCTGTTCTCCTGCACCTGCCTCTTCAGCTCCAGGCTGTCATACACCTGGTAGCTGGCATTGCCACCTGGATTCCGACTGAGCGGAATAAAGGTGGTTGGGGGTGGAGTCGGATCAGAAGCCTGCACGTCAGGCGAGGCCTGAGAGGAGTGAGGGATCATCAGGCCGGAGCTGGCAGCTGGGGCCCTTTGGTAGGAAGTCTCACCCAAGGCCGTGAGGGAGGTAGAAGTAGTCAGAGGGTGCCGAGAGGGAAAAGCGTCGGTCCAGTCGGCTGTCCGCCTGCGGATCTCGTGAGACTCCCGGGAGCTGTAACCCATGTGTCCTGTGGACTGCGGTGGGCTGTAGTTGGGTTGGCTGTGAGTGTAGCTAGGGAGGTTCTGCCGGTGGGCCTGGGAGGAGCTGTGCTCCCGGTAGCCCTGGGCCTCCGGCCTGGGGTTCCTGCTCACAAAGGCCGGCGGTGGCTCAGAGCCTTCCACCCCACGCCGCCGCTGCTCCCAGGCATCGTGGGGTACGTGCCCCCCGGAAGAGAAGGGGCTGTAGCCCACAGTGACCCAGGAGGGGTTAGGAAGCAGCCAGCGGGCAGGTGCCGGGGATGAGGCCCACTGCTCAGCTTCCACGTTACCCCAAATCCGGGACTGGGAGTAATGGGGGCCGAAAGTCTGTAGCCTCAGCTCTGACTTGGCCTCTACCCGCTTGGGCAAGCGGCGCAGCTCGGGTGACAGGTAGAGAGAGGGCAACGGGAGGCTGGCCAGGATGCCACCCTGGCGGCCCCACAGTCCCACGTTGGAGGCCATACCTTTGGGCTTATAAAAACCGCCCCAGCCCCTGGCGGGGTGTTTGGAGTGCGGGCAGGACTGGTCATCCTCCGGAAGGGAATCCCGGTCTTCCAGGTCAAAAAAGGGCAGTGGCCTCTGCTGTGACGTCCTGTGGCTTTGAGGTTGCTTACAAAAGGGCAGGCAGCGACGGGAGAGCGGCCTGTTGTTTCGAAGCCTCCGCTGGTGGCTGTAGCGGCCCGGTGGGAAGCGGATGTGGCTGCCCGGCTGGTGGCGGCTGCGGCAGCGCCTGCGGCGGCCGCGCTTGCCGCTATAGCGCTGACGGAGATAGTGGTGGGAGGAAGAGGAGCAGTGTGTGGGTTGAGCCATCTTCACTTGCACGGGGTCCAGGATACAATGGATGTGCACGTCCTGGACGTTGGCTGGGAGCCCTTTCAGGGGACATTCGGTAGCCTGGACTCCATGTGCTGCAGAACAGGAGCCAAAAAGTTCAGGGTTAAGAACACTTGGCCCTGTTTTTTTTTTTAGGAGCTGTGTGTGTGTGTGTGTGTGTGTGTGTGTGTGTGTGTGTGTGTGGCTATTGTCTAGCATACTTACTGTTCTGATTCATCCAAAAGGTCATCTTGTCTAAGGCGTTCTGGAGCCCATGCCACATCTGGGGGTGGTGGGGAGATGGGAGTGAAGACCGGCTTTCTAATACCATCTCCAGTCCCAACAATCCCACCCATTTCTGCAAGTGGAGCAAGCCTGTAGCTGGCTTCTCCACTCGGCCGTCTTCATCCCTATGGGTGAGCCACAGTAATCACTGACCACAGTTGTCACGTTGATGCCGATGTTGACAAGAATGATGAGACCCAGCAGCAGGAATAAGATGTCTTCAGCATCCTGGGGGCTGTCTGGGTATTGATTGCAGCATCCCAGGGTGCCCGGCCATAGCTGGTTTTCCATGGTGGGGGGGGTCCTAAGGCCACCTGGGCCAACCCACCCCCCCACCCAGCCCAACCCAACCCACACTGTATTCATGTTAGTATCGAGAGATGCTTACTATCTGGGAGAGGGAGCCAGGTCACAATGAGGCAGGTTGGAGTCATAATGGAGAGGTAGCAGCGCTTTCATTCACTAATGTGACCCCTTGCATGACAAGTTTTATCCTTGCCTTCCATTTGACAGAACATGGCCCCGAGGTACTGGAGTTCAGTCTTCCCCGCCTCCACTCTTAACCCCACATCTGGTTCCTGATCAGAAAGTACGGCAGCTAGAGTCATGAGACAATCTTCACAGAGTCAAAATACCCATGAAGGATTTCATTGCTCTTCTGAAACACGACCACACGTGTAGGCTGTTGGTATGTCGCATCTCGCGCCTGCTTTGAGACCGACATCGAAAGGGACAATGACACATAGCAGTGCCAGCTCTTCCCCATCCTGACCATTTCTTCGTCCTAATCTCCCGTGTCCAGTGCTGGCTCATTTGCTTCAGCATCATACAGATGTCCACCTTGCTGAGATTGCTGTCCCCGCCAACTACCAACATCCACTGTGGTCCTCCTTCCTTCCCAAGACACTGCCCTCCCATCAATCCACCCCTACTCCAAGCTGAAAAGCCACCAGCTGCCACCTTAAGAAAACCACAGCACGGCATGCTAGCTATGACAAGCGTGGGCTTGTCAGTCCTAGCTGCTGAAGAGGCTGAGACAAGAAGAGGTCTAGTTCCAGGCCCTCCTGGAGCTAGTGGTACCATCTAAATCTCACACACAAACACACACACCAGTGTAGTGAAGAGGTAGAGTACTTGCCAAACATGTTTACTCAGCACTAGAAAAAAAATTAAACAGTCCACACAGTTAACAAAGTATAAAATGATGTAATTGATGATATGACAAAGGTTGACAATCACTTATCCATGAACGTAGCACCCAGATTGCAAGTGTGGGTTGTTTGCGTTTGTTTTAATGATAGAATCTAGCAGGAAATAGAGACGGCTCAGCAGTTCAGAGTGCATACTCCTCTTGCAGAGGACCCAAGTTTAGTTAGTTCCCAGTACTCAGGCTGGGTAGCTCACAATTACTTAGAACTTCAGTTCCAGAGGATCAGAGGCCCTCTTCTGGACTCTGCTGCAACTGCACTCAGGTGCACATATCTGCCCTCACATAGGCATCTAATTTAAAAAATAAAAATCTTTAAAAAGAAAAAGAAAAGAAGAGGCCAGGTATGGTGTGGCACACGCCTTTAACCCACATTCCAGATGCAGAGGCAGGGTGGATCTCTATGAGTTCAAGACCAACCATGATCAACACAGTGACTTCCAGGCCAGCCAAGGCCACACGGTAAGAAGACCCTGTCTCATAAAGATAAAACGGGGTCTTATATAATCCTTCCTGGCCTGGAACTCAAGATCAAACTGGCCTTGAACTTGCAACAAACATTCTACCTTTGCCTCCAGAGTGCTGGGATTATAGGCAGGCGCCACCACCACCACCACCACCACCACCACCACCACCCTACCAACAGTCATTTTTCCCTGCTGTTTTGAGACAGGGTCTCATGCAAACCAGGGTGACCTTGGCAAACTTCGTAGTTAAGGAATTCCTTGAACTCCTTGATCTTCCTGCTTCCACCTGCCAACCAAGAATGTTTCCTACAGCAAACTATTTAGCAGAAATGGAGGAAAGGTGTTTCTTATGGTCTCCAAATACACAGTACGTGCTTACTATGGGCCCATAGAATAAAAATAACTTGAAACAATCAATCACCTTTCGTTCGTGTGTTCTGTTTCACTGATATGGTTGGTGTCTTGCTATTGTAGCCCCATCTAGCCTAGAACTGGGTATGTAAACCTGTCTGGCTTTAAACTTGTAGTGATCATCCTGCCTCAGCTTCCCTCAGTCCTGGAATTACAGGCCTGTGCTACCACTCAACTTCAATAACTCCAGCTGGATGTAAACAGAAAAATAAGGTGATTCACAGAAAATATGCTCACATTCCAGGAATCCATCTAGTATGAAAGGTGATGTCCAGTACCTTCAGCCTGAGGTCACATGATTTCTTGTTCCCAAGATTATGTGTACACATGCATAGGAGAATCTCAGCCAGTCTAACAGCAGGACAGGAGTCATTTCTCTTCTGTCCAGTGGATGGAATATTTGGAGGTCACATGGTAAAATGTAGGCTGGGCTGATCCACTAGCAGGAATGGGGATGTGGGGTAGAAAGTCTTAAGGCTGTGAACACGGCGCCTGATATCTGTGCCACAAGCAAGTCATTTGACTGAAGCCTCCATCTTCCCTTTGTGGACATGAAGAGGCATAAAACCACAGAAGCCTGAGACATTAGGGATGGCGTCTCTTTAAGAGTGTCCCTCAAAAAAAAAAAAAAAAAAAAAAAAAGTGTCCCTATTATTTTACCTACTGCTTCTAAGTGTATTCTCAAGGGTTGCAGGAACTTCAGGTTCTGCCTGGAAGATCGTGAGGGCCTAGAGACCCTCCCTCGCAACCATCTTTGCCCAAAGAAACTAGAGCATTAGAGGGACCCCTGTTTCTGCTGGATCTGGAGCCTAAACCTGGGCTCCTTAGACCTCTGAGCTAGGGCCATGGGGCCTGAGGTCTTTCCTCTAGTTCAGGACTGCCTGGGGATCTGGCTGAATTTGGTGGCTTCTCTGGGCACTAAAGAAAACAGGGTAGAGGCAGTTGGGAGTCTTGGAACCAAGAAGGGCCTTGAGAAGGGCTCAGGACAGGGCCTATGAAGGCAAGAAGTTGACAAGGGTCCCCAGGGCTCTCTAGGCCCTGTTTCAAGGGAGGTCATTCTCAGCAACCAGGGATTCTGGGCACTGTGAGGACCCTCCCCCAGACCACCACAAACTACCTCCTCTCTCCTTTTTATTTTTTCCCCAGTCATCTTCCCTTCAGGGGACGATACACCCAATCTTTGCTTGTCCCCTCCACTGTGCTGGATCCAGAAACCAAGGGGTAACAGTGGGACAAAGCTTCTACCTCGCGGGTCAGTTCTCGAAGCCTGCGCCTCACATCTCGGGCATCATACACTATTCGGCCTGAGGAACGGCGCCGAGG
The DNA here is from genome assembly GCA_902168425.1 of Peromyscus attwateri. NCBI lineage: Eukaryota > Metazoa > Chordata > Mammalia > Rodentia > Cricetidae > Peromyscus > Peromyscus attwateri. Next base: position 16,359 of record CABHPP010114822.1, on the reverse strand, counting down.
TATTTCAGGGATATTTGCTGGACCCAGGAAGGTTGGTGAGGCAGGCTGGCACTGTGACTGCTCTCCCTCAGCACCTGCCCCTGGCCCCACCCCATTGTTTTTATGGCTCAAAGCCTCTGGGCTGGGAGGTGGGGGGTTCACAGTATACACATAGGCCTCTAGGCCCTGCTCTGACCGGATCTCTGTTTTGAGAGGCCTTCCCTCTACTGTTGGTTGGAAACGGATGGTCTGGGGAGGTTGCTCTAGACCATCCTGAGTCCAGGGTTCCCAGATCTCCTGCAGGGGTTGGAAGCTTTCCCAGTCCTTAGGACCATCCCAGTGGTGGGAGCAGATTGCCTGGTGCTGATGTGGAGGCCTCTCCTCATCAGTGTCAGGGGCCCAAGCTATTGGGCGGTGGGCACGGCGAGACTGGGAAGCTCTACGGCGGTGACGACGAGTGGGTGGGGGGGTCACGGTCATTTTCACAGGGTCCATGGTACATCGAAGATGGACTTCAGGGTAGGTCTGTTTCCTCGAGGGCTGGGTCTGCCTCCCAGGTGAGTATAATTGAGTAGTTTCTGTGGATTCCAGGAGAGGGGAGGCTGTTGAAGAGGCTGGCTTCTACAGAGAGGTAAGGTGGGGCTCTGGGAGAGAAGCTGCTCCAGTCATTAAGGAACAGCTTAGGGTCGGGTGGGACAGAAGCCTGGTTTCTCCTAGGCCCCAACCTCTAGCCATTCTTACCTTTCTCACAAATGATATGGAATATTCGGTGTAAGATGATGCGGAGTCGGCTCCAGAGCTAGGTATAGGAGGACATGGTGACCACGAGTAGGTTCTTGTAACCAGGCCTGCCTCCCAGCCACCCCAGCCACCCCTTCCATCCCTGACCAGGGTCACCAAATTGATGCCAATGTTAATACAGATGATGAGACCCAACAGAATCAGAATGGAGTTTCCCACGTCCTGGCAGTTGTTGCTGTTGGGGTTTTGATATGAGTCCCACTCAGACCGTGACCGCTCAGCCATGGCCATGGTGGTCCCTAGGGCCACCAGGGCCCTTAGGCCCCCAACCCACTAACCCTAGTGCCCAGTGACCTGCTAGCCTGACCCAGAGGGGTCCTGAGAGTGACCGGGTCACAATGAAGCTGAGGCTTTCCCTCATAATGTGCCAAGATGATACTCTCAAGGTGCTATGCCCAGGGTTGACCCTCCAGCCTTAGCCCAGACCTTGGCAGAGACCAAACCCTTTACCTTGCAGGCCTCTCTTACAGTCAGCCTCCTGGGTGAGCCCACTGACGCTCTAATCCATTGAGCATCTGCCCTCATCGGTTCCTCTTCCTTCTAAAACAACACCAGGCTCTGGACACTCCCCCTCCACACACACATCTCCTGATCTTGGCCTCTACATAGCCAGGAGTGACCTTGAACTCCTGATCCTGTCTCTACCTATCTACTGGGATTACAGTGCGCACCATGTCTAGAATTTTTTAAAAATTATTTATTTATTACATGTACAGTGTTCTGCCTGCATGTACGCCTGCAGGCCAGAAGAGGGCACCAGATCTCATTACAGATGGTTGTGAGCCACCATGTGGTTGCTGAGAATTGAACCCAGGACCTCCGGAAGAACAGCCAGTGCTCTTAACCTCTGAGCCATCTCGCCAGTTCAGCATTTTTTTTTTTTTAAAGACATGTAGTCCAGGCTAGTCTTGAGTTCATGATCCCTCTGCAACAACCTCCTGGATGCTATGATTACTAGTGTTTCTAACTATTTAACCATCCTGTCTTTACCTCAGCCATTCATTCCCCTCATTAAGTCAACCCTACTCTTGCTATTTCCCCTCAGATCTCAAGAGTTTCCTGAAAAGGGACACTACTTCCCACCACCTTCCAACAGACACAACCAGGGCTGGGTACCCTCCCCCACCACCTTCCAACGTAACAGCAGACACACCAACAGTTAAACTTTTTATATTTACAATATTCTCTTCATCTTTTGCCAGGTTTAAAAATGTGTACAGAGCCGCAAAGGGTTGGGGTGGGGACATGGGATTGTTTGGAAAGGGGCTGGGCATTGGAGTCCGTGGCTGTATCATGGGGTCCCCCAGCCCCCCCTCACACCCCAGCTCTGAGGAATCCACTTACAGGGCTCAGGGCCCAGGTTGATAGCATTTGGAAGGCATGGCTGTTCCAAGAATTGCTAGACCAGGCAGGGGAATGGGCCAGAAAAGAACTTCGTTTCCATGGGTGGAAGGCAGGAAAAGGTCAGGGGACTCAAGACCAAGGATTCTGGATCTGTCAGTAGAAGACAGCACCCCACCCCTCTACAAGTTTGGCACTAACATCCCACAGAAAGCCACACAGTACATGAGGATTCGGTCATACCTCCACTGGTATCCCTTAAAACTTTTCCTGACATTATTCTTGTCCCCCAGAGGTCCAAATACAAAGACCTCTGGGCACCTGCTTCCCACATTTCCTTTCAAAATCTTCCTGCTGGTGTCTGCCCAAGCCCTGTCCTCCACAGCCCCCTCCATCTGCTCCTTGGTACAGCTGACCTCATTCTCCCCAACCTGTCTGTGTAACCTTTTTCCCTGTCTCCTCCCCTCCCCCTTCTGTGGCTCCTTTCCTTCAGCTCAGCCAATCAGGAAGGGGAGGCAGGTCAAAGAGGGTGAAGAGAGCAGGCTGGTCTGACCCTGAGATGGGAAGAGCATTGAAAAAGGAGCCAGTGATGGAGAAGGAGGAACAAAGGTGGATATGGAGAAATGACATGGGGATGAGACATGAGGGGCGGGGACTTAGCTGCCACCTGTCCTTGGCATTTCCCTTCCCTGGACTTAGGGGATCCTTGGCACATTGTTGAGTCTCCCAACCCCACTAACCAGTTTGGCACGGATGAGCAATGATCTCAAGGACTGAGGGAAAGCTGTCCTCAGGCCCCGTGAGGGCTTAGGTCAAACATGCATGGCCTCTTGTGTGGCATGTGCCATGCCCCCACATTCTCCCACCTCAGCATCTCCCCTTCAAGTGTGTACTTCCCCGTGGCGTCTGTCAGTCTGAAGTCTGTTCTCACCTGCTACGTCAGGAGGAATCGTGTGCTGGGCCTGAAGTGCAGGGGGGATGCAGGGAAGTGCTGGGAAGGGCAGGACCCTCTGCCTGGGAAACACACATCCACATGCAAGAACATGTTTCCATTCAGTGAAATGTGTCCTGGACCATGGGCAGGTAAGTTTCCAGGCAGGCCTGGGATGCACAGATCTCCTCCCTTTCCTCTAGCAGGAAATCTGTGTTGTCTGTGGAAGGCAGGGGGGCCTCCAGGGAGAACATGCTTCACCTGACTTGTGCCATGGGGGAGAAACATGCTTTTTCAGGGTGGAGGGGGAGTGGGGTCCAGGGGGCCTGTGATTTCCTCGCTGTTCCCCAGGCATCACCCTGTATAGTCTGGTGTGGCCAAGGGTCACTGTATGTGAACACATCACTTCCAGGGTCTCCAGGGAGTGGGACAGGGAGAAGGCAAAGGTATGAGGGGACAGGATTCTGGGGTACAAATCTCTGCAGAAATTCTTTGACGGGGGCCAACATGTGTCCAGGGCGGCAAAAAAAACAACAAAACAAAACAAAACACCTCACCCTGAACATGGGAAAACACCCCCTCATGAGGAAAGCAACCTTCACGTGGGAAAAAAGACTTCCACATTTCCACACACCGAAGACTGGTGTCCCAACCGAGGGCAAAGACACCCCCAGGTGTTCAAAGGCCCAGGTCCAGAGAAGAGAATGGGCTTCTCTGCTTGGGAAAAACTTGCATCCCAGTGAGGAATCCCATGTCCACCTTAATGCTGCTCCTCGGCGTCTGACAAATCCACGGGGGGAGAAGCCCGGTGCCAAGTCCTCCTCCCTGCCTTCAAGTGGCCTGGGCTGGGGAGGGTGAGGGAGGCAGACCTCCCCAAGCCGCCCCCTATACCCGAGTGGTGGAGTGGGGGTGGGGTAGCGTGTTGTTGTGGCTGGTAGCCGTCGGAGGGGGTGGTGGGAAGGGCCCGAAGGGGTGGAGAGAAGGAGGTGGGGGCGGGGGCGGGGGCCCCAGGCCACTGGGCAGCAGGGTCAGGGCCCCCGGGGCCAAGAGAGGCACATCGTCCGGTGCCCGGCGTAAGGCCAGGGTGTAGTCGGGTGGGCAGGCGGGGCGCAGGGCCTCAGCAGGGTCCGCCCCGACGCCGCCACCCCGCTTCAGCTGCAGGGACACCAGCTCCTCCTCTGGAGGGAGCTCCCGGCCGGCAGTGGGGAGCAGGGGGCCCCCGCCGGGCACACCGGAGCCTGAGCCTCCGGGTGGGCTAAGCCGGCGGCACCGCAGCTCCTGTCGCCGGTCCCGCTTGTAGTAGAGGGCGGCAAAGGCAAGGATGTTGAGGAAGAGGAGGGAGGCTCCCACGGCCACAGTGACGCTCAACTCCGTGGAGTAGTCCCTCGAGTCACCAGGGAAGCGGTCATAGGCCCTTGGGCCTGGGTCAATATCGGACTCGGGTGGCAGAGTGGCGGGTGGGGGAGGCCGGCGGGTGCCGGAGGTGCCGGGACCCGGGGTGCGGGGTGGCCAGCGCGTGGCGTAGGGAGGCAGGCGAGTGGTGGTGGTGAAGAGCTCGGTGTGCAGGTTGTGCAGGTGGGGCACGAGCTCCAGCCAGAAGGCCACCTTGTTGGCACGGTAGTTGTCGCGCACGCGCGGCTTCAAGCCTATGTGCAGGTACTGCTTCTCCTTGCTGTTGAACTTGCTCCACACCACCTCCTCAAAGCGGTTGGGCTTGGTGTGGATGAACTTGGTGTCCTGTGGCACAGGCTGGTTGGGGTCACTGTGGGCACAGGAGGGCAAGGAAAGGAGTGAGGGTGAGGCTCCTGAGGGGGGGGGGGAGGAGGAGGAGGAGGAGGAGGAGGAGGAGGAGGAGGAGGAGCAGCAGCAGAGGAGGGGTGAAGTCAGAGACGGGAGAGGGCTGGAAACATCTAGAGCTAGGAAAGCTTGGACATGGTGGTGCTTGCCTACAATCCCAGCACTCAAGAGGGTTGGCCTGGGCTAAAGAGTGAGACCTTGTCAGAGAGACAGAGACGGAGAGAGGGGGGAGAGGAGAGGAGACAGAGACAGCGAGGAGAGACACACCCAGAGACAGAGGAGAGGAGACAGACAGACAGACAGACGGGGACGGACACACACACACACACACACAGACAGAGGAGAGGAGAGAGGAGACAGACAGACAGACAGGGACATAGACACACACACACACACACACACACAGAGACAGAGGAGAGGAGAGAGGAGACAGACAGACAGACGGGGACACAGACACACACACACACACACACA
>CABHPP010114820.1:0-24931 GCA_902168425.1 Peromyscus attwateri | reverse complement strand
AAGGGGTGGGGAGCTGGACTGGGAAGAATGGAGGGAGGGGTAACTGCAGTTGGGATGTAATATATGGGAGAGGTTTAAAAAAAAGAAGCATTCTAGCACACACACTCACACTCCAAAAAATAGAAGAATGAATTGTATGGATGGATGACATAATTCAAGAGCATTCAATCTAATATACTTGCAGGGAAAAATATATAATCAGTGTCACCAAAGCTTCCTCTGAAATATGTTCAAGATATCAAACTTAAGGAATAGGGACAATGATAAAGTTGGTAAAGCACTTGCTACACATGCACAAGGATGTGAATTTGGTTTGGCGATGCTTATCTGTTACCTCAGACCTGGGAAAGCAGATACAGGAAGATAGTGAGGGATTAATGGCACATTGTCCTCTGGTCTACATCTACACACACACACACACACACACACACACACACACACACACATACAAAAACATATCAAATGATAATGTCCCATGGAGACAGATATATTGTCCAGTAGGTAAAACAATTTAATTTTATTCCAAAGGATCAGAGTTTGGTCCCCAGCACTCAAATTGGGTGGCCCAAAAACACCAGTGACTTTAATTCCAAGAAATCCAATGCCCTCTCATGGCCTCTACAAATTTGTGTGTGTGTGTGTGTGTGTGTGTGTGTGTGTGTGTGTGTGTACATCACAATACCCAGTCATATAAAATTTCTTGGAAGCATACTACGACAAAGAAAGCCAAAAAAATATGCTTCTAATTATGAAATTAAATCATTGTGAGCCATGATTTCTATTCCCAACAAAGCTATCTCTTTAAAATTGATGCAGAAAGCAATATAAATATATAAATGTTTGGCATACACTTACACACATAAACATAAAACATTAAAAACTTTAAAAATGAAATTAACTTTATAATCCGTATGCAAAAAAATGTGGAGGAAAAACTTACAATCATAGATAATGTATTCAATTAAATTATAATAAAATTTTGTCAAACATGTAGAATGAAATGGATATCAAAGCTCAAGAGGCACTTAGAAACCTAAGTCAATATGAGGAGAGAATTTTCTATGTCAAAAGTCAAATGCAAAGGCATAATTCTAGAGACAGTTGTAAGGGGAAAAGTTAACATGCAGGAACTGGCAGAAACATCAGAATAACATTAGCTTTGTTTTTTTTTAGCTTTTGTTTTGAGACAGGATCTTATAATATAACCTTGGCTAGTCTTAAACACATAGATAACTTTTTGCCTGTCTCTTGAATGTTAGGATTAATGATGCATGCCACAATGACAAGTAACATCAAATTTCTTGGAAGCGTACTAAAAGAAAACCAAGAACATATGTTTCTAACTATGAAATTTAGGAACTATGAACCATGATTTCTATCCCCAATAGAGTTATCTCTTAAAAATGTATGCAGAACCAAAAAATTCAAGGTAATCACAAAATAAATTAAGTCCTGAAATGTAAGCCGGTGTTGTGCCATTCACGACAGCATAGTAAAAATTTGTAATAAATAATGAAGAGTTATGTGGGAATCCATCATAGTAAACCTTGGAAATCCCTCAACCCTTGTGCTAACAGAGGAGAATAAAGAGAATCAGCAATAACTCAACTAACATGTACAACAAGATATGAAAATAAGGAATAGCAACTCCCTCTCAATCATGACTTTAAGGCAAATGTCCTTAACTCACCCTCTAAAAAAACCATGAATAACTGGCTAAAATGAACAAAAAATCCTGTCTGCTATAGGCTCCAAATAACTTATCTTACTATTAACTTAAAAAAAAAAGAAACAAAGAAAGAAACCAACAAACTTGGAAGTCAATGATGTGAAACAATCTACCTAGTATTTAGAAACCATCAATGAGCTGGCATAATTCTTCTCATATTTGATGAAGTAGACTTTAAATAAAAGCTAGTTAGAAGAGATAAGCAGGACTCTATGTAATAATGAAAGGAACAATTCATTAGGAAAATATAGTCCTGGTAACTATTTCTGGGCCAAATGCTGAGACTACAAGTTTAATAAAACAATTACTGAAGGATATGTATGTTCAAATTATTTGATACAATAAAAGGGATATTTCAATAATCTAATATAATTTAAATACAATATCAATATAATAATCTATGCAATGAATAGGAGTTATACATCTTATGGCCTGTGGAATACTTTCTAAAGTAATGATATTATAGAACACTAAACAAGCACTAAAGTGTGAAATCCAACTTTATGTCTTCTTAGGCAATAGATGATATAACTACAAATAAACATCAAGAGAAAATGCAGGAACAATACAAATACATGAAGACTGAACTGTCTACTATTGAATAAACAGTGTTTTGTTGAAGAAAGAAGGGGAAACTTTAAAAATTCACAAGACAAAATGCAAATGACAACACAACCAGACTGTAAGCATTGCAGCTCAGATGAAAAGATATCCTGGCAGCTGGGAGCCAAAGAATACTATAAAATCATACTGCACAAGAAACTTCACACAAGAGTTTTATTAGGAGAGAAAAAAACAGGAGGGTGGCTACCTCTGCTTGCACCAGAAACAGCAACAAACTGAAGAGGATACAGGGCTTATATAGAGTTTCTTGGGAAGGGGCTGGAACTTTTCAAGATGGAGCTTTCCAGGGTGGAGATTCATAGGATTTCATGTCAAGAGAAATGGGCTTTTTACTTTGTAGTGTTCAGCAGTTAGGGCAGTCAGAGTATTCTGTGGGTGGAACCTAGCAGTTAGAGATCCTTGGTGTAGGGGCCTGGCCACTTATGTGACTGTGGCTCAAGCAGTTTACATTCCCCCTTTTTGTTATTATTGGTAAATAATCAGACCACAGGACAGTGGGTGATGTTATCATTAGACTACTTCCTGCTGAATCAGGGCATCAAAATCCTTTGGGTGAATTTGACCTTCACCAGCAGGGAATAACGGAGAGTCACTTGTCTCTGGCTCCGTAGCAGGGGCCAGTAATCCTGTAATAGCAACTGATTAAGAACCTGTTTAGAGATCTTTTGAATCTGTTGAAGAAATCTAGACAAGAAGCTTATAAGGCAGGGTGTAACTAGTAGGGTTAACAAAAGCAGGAGAAAGGGAATTAAAAAGGGTAGTATCCAATTCCATATTAGACTGTCAATGATCCTCTAGCCAGACGCATTGAGTTGTTTCTTATATTTTTGGAGATCCATCTGGAGTTGTCTGATCTTGTCTTTTCTATACCTGACTGGTTGACAGAGAAGCAACATTCCTCCATAAGGAAGATAAAAAGACCACCTATTTCTGCTTTTAGTGAAATGGTGGCAAATGAGTCTATTTGGCCCTGAGGGTAAGGATGGCCTGAGCAAGTCATTGAAGATTCTGGATGAACTGAGAGGAAAACCAATTATAAATAGCTAGGGAAGTAGTCAGTCCTGGATTTTGGCACCAAAATGTAAGAGTTACAGCTCTGATACAAAGGTATCCTGGGAGTCAGAGACCAAGGAATGCCTACAGCTTAGAAGGGAAAGGTATCCTGGCATTTGGAGGCCAAGAAATACCTATAGCTAAGAAGGGAAAGGTATCTTGGCACACCTGTGTGGCTTTTATAGTAAAACTAAACAAAGCAGGGAGCTTTATATTATCCAATAGAAGAGGAGAGCCAAGAGGTTAGAGGAGGTAGAGGAGAAAATAGCTGGAGAAGTACAAGTGTCTTAGTAAGTAGAATTTCATGTGTTAGGGCCCTGAAGGGGCCTACATACTGGCAGTATGCCCATGTGATGGACAGTCCAAAAATATAGAAGGTTCTTTCTTACACAGTCAGAGATAAGAGGCTTAAGTTCTCTGATGCTATGGAGAGAGACTAGGTATTGAGCCTGGGTGACATATTTGGTGAGGTTTGATGAGACTGGGAAAGCTGTAATACTACCATGACAATAGGGGAACAAGAAGATGTGGGTCCCTAAAACTCCATTAGGTCTAAATAAATGGCCCCAATGTCCAGAAGAAAAGAGATAGATCTCCCTGATTCTGTGATATATACCTGAGGCTCCCAATGAGATGGCAGTGATTAGGCCAAAGAAGTGTGAGCCCCCTCAGGTGCCCATGGCCAGATCTGAGAGGTCAGCCAAAGGGCCACCTGAGCTTGATGTCCCCATGCCATGAAGGACATGGGAGCAGTCAACACCCCAATGGCACCTTGGACATAGTCTGGGTGGTTTATCAGGCATCACGCAAGTAAGGGCCTAGTAATCCTCCTGATTGCATTTGAAATTGGAACCTGGAGGTCTCAGGCTTTGGAAGGCCAAGAAGCCTAGGCAATTGCTATGGCCAGTCAAAAGGCCTTTGCAAGCATCAGGTATTTTTGTTTTCAGAATTTTTCAACTCCATGGTATACCTTAAAGGCCATTGCTACAAATTCTGCCTGTAGAGTGAGTTTAAGTTTGGCTAATATCAGGGAAAATCTGAGAGAAGAAATAGGTCACAAGGAGTTGTTTTCCATCTGGAGTCTCCATATCCAGATTGGTATATTGTAAGAAGGCCTTTGAGAGGCAGTCTAGGAATTTCAATGGGTTATCATGTTTGTTCTGGATGTCCTCTTGGATTTTTTAATAATTCACCTCTTTAAGGGTAGCCAGTCAGAAGACAACTTAGAAACTGATCCCCAGCATAGATGTACCCTGGGGTATTGTAATTTTATTCAGGGTCCTGGTCAGGAACTGTCTCACCATTTCCTGGTTTGGCAGCCTATTGCTGAGATGGGAGAAAGGGAAACCAGAGAGGTTGGAGAGGAAGAAAAGAGAATGTGGTTTGAGGCTTGTTAGTATGATTGAAAAGAGTGGAAGAAACATTTGCTTTGGGCCTCACAACTAGGAGGAGTTGTTTTTCTTTGGATGGCTTATGTCAGTGTTCACTTTTATTAAGATGAGAATGAGGCAACATGACAAAGCCCATCCTTTCTAACCATACCAACGATGGCTGTCAGCCATGCAACTACCTCCATCCTGGGGAGGGGGGGTTACAATAGCTAAGTTGGTAGCAAGCCACATGTTTCCTTTAAAATTACCTATGTATTTTGACTATCAACCCCGGTGTTATGAGTTTTAAATTAACCCTCTTGTTACAGATTTTACAGGGTTCTAATCAGACCCAGTATGCTTACAAATCTTGAGGTATAGGAAGTTTACATAATAGTTTTACAAATTGTGAAATAAGATTTATACCTTAGCAAAAGTTAAACCAAAACCAAAAGAGTATGAAATGAGTAGCAATAGTCCCTGTTGGGAATAGTCTATCCCTATATTTTGTTTTGCTCTGCTTTCTCTGTCACATAGCAGATAGCTCTTCTGATATGGCACAGATATTTTGGTTGAAACCTTTAAACAAGCAGGCTTGGGTCTAGAGGAGGGGGAGCCATACCCTAACTCTAGAGCCAGATTTTACTTTAAGTGGGACAAAATAAAACAACAATCCAATGCTGATCATACCTAAAAGACACCTCAATTCCTGTAAAGCTGAATGTAGTAAGCTGAGAACAAAGAAGGCTTAGAGAAAGGAAATTGTTGAGTCCTGGCTATAGACAAAGGATGCTGCAGGAGGGAGCTGAGAAAAGCACAAGCCAGTGAATAGTGTCTGCAGGGTGTGTGAATTTTGCAGCGGGTCTATTCTTTTGCTTTCTCCCCCTCCTGCTAGATCTTGCTCCTAGCTGCCACTTTGTAACAGACTTACAGATACATCTATTGTAACTTAAAGGGCAGGACATTTACACAGTGTGTGGAGGGGGGGACTAGACAAAAACAAACATGGCGTGGAGCCAAGAAATGAGAAATTTCTTTCCATTTCTCCTATAGCTCACAGTATTTGTAAAGGTCCCATGTAATTTTAGGATCTAAGGTGCCATTAGTTGGGCCTTTGGATTGGTTATCTAAAGGATATTGAAGTAAAAGCCAATAAATTTAGTACCCTTCATTTCAGGTGTCAGTGGGAACAGCTGTAGGTTTTCTAGGAGGCATCCCAAGGAAGGATGAGAGGGCATGGAAGACACATTCCCATGGATGAGAAAAAAAGGTAAATGTCACAGCAGTCTGTAGTCATGGGCATCCCCAAAACTCAGGGAGGACTGAACAAGGACCAAGCCCCTCAATGGGTCATCACCAAGTTCAATGGTGAGCAGGAGCTTAGCCTGGCTAAGCCAGCAGAGAGACTTGGTGACAGATATCAGGGTTTTCATAGAGGCAATAAGGCAATGAAGACTGAGCTTTATGAAGAGGCATCCCATTCACAGGAAAGGGTTAGGGAATGGGGTCACAAAAGCCATGAGGGCCTGGAGGAGCCATGGGATTACAGGCAGCTCCAGGGGAAAGGTGGGAGAAGAGGGCAGGAAGGGGCACACTAGCTGGTTTGGCCTAAGGAAACTTCTACATTGCAGCTCCAAGAGGGATGGGATGGGGTCAGGTAAAGAGGGTCAGCTATAACCTTAAAGATCATTGTTGGTTTTTACGGCGCTCTTACCCTATGAGGAAAAGTCATGAAACATAACAGAATCCACTAACAAGAGTTTTATTAAGATAAGGGAGAGGGACAGATATGCACAGACCTGCAGAAAGACACTTGTGTGAAGAAGGCCTCTGGAATCATGGCGCTGGCTTATAAAGGCTGGCCTCTGCCTGTGCACACAGGCCCATGTGGTTATTCTATGCATGTGCATAGATCACGTGGTTGCATTGCGTGCTTTACACAACTGCATAAAGCCATGGTCCTGGGTCATGCAAGATGTTTGATCCAGAAATGACTAGGCAGAAGTGACTAGGTCCCGCTGGGCATGCCCAACCATGCCCAACTGTGAGGGAGTGTTGTGAATTCATATCAACCATAACTGGGCATACCTCTACCTGTAAGAGTACCAGAGGGGTGCTGGACACTCAGGTCATTTTCTCAGACTCAGGGAAATGTTTGCACTGACCCAAGGGGAAACTTGCCTAATTGCTACTGATGGATGGGGTGCTGAGAAATCTATTACAGGCAGACTGGAGATGAAGGATGGGGTCCCAGTGCAGCTTAAACCATGAGGGGAAACACAAGCACTCAGAGAGTCTATCCAAGTTAGGACACCAAATGTAAGCATTACAGCTCAGCTAGAAATGTATCCTGGCAGCCAGGAGCCAAAGAATACCACAAAGTCACACAGAAAACAAACCTTGTGGTGGTATTGTGTTCGCCAAAATATTGTGTACCTTAATAAACTTATCTGGGGTCTGAGACAGAACAGCCACAATGTTAAACAGAGGTTAGGGAGTGGTGGCACACGCCTTTAATCCTAGCATTCCAGAGGCAGAAATCCATGTGTTCAAGGATACACCCAAGCATGGTGACCAATGCCTTTAATCCCAGAAAGCAAGTCTTTAATCCCAGGGAGTGGTGGTAAAAAGCATAAAGGTATATAAGGCATGAGGACCAGAAACTAGAGGCATTTGCCCTAGAGAGGCATTTGCCCTGGATAGGCATTTGGCCTGGGTAGGCATTTGGCCTGGAGAAGCATTGGCCTAGTTAAGCATTCAGGCTTCTAGCAGCAGTTCAGCTGAGACCCATTCTGGATGAGGACTCAGAGGCCTCCAGTCTGAGGAAACAAGACCAGCTGAGGATCCGGCGAGGTGAGATAGTTGTGGCTCGTTCTGTCTCTCTGACCTTCCAGTGTTCGCCCCAATACTTGGCTCAAGTTTGATTCTATTAATAAGACCATCTAAGATTCCTGCTACAAAACCTCACACAAGAGATTTATTGGAAGTGGGGAAAAAAAAAAAAACAGGAGGGTGGCTGCTTCTGCTTGGGCCAGAAACAGCAGCAAATTGAACAGGATACAGGGCTTACTTATGCTGAGTTTCTTGGGAAGGGGGTGGAGCTTTCCAGGGTGGAGACTGGTGGGCTTTTAACTCTGGAGGGTCTGGGCAGGGTTCAACAGTGAGGACAGTTAGAATATTTGGTGGGTAGACCTGCCAGTTAGAGGTCTTCACAGAGGGGCCTTGCCACTGGTGTGGCTCTGGGCTTACACAGACAAAATCCACTCTTAAGATTTTCCTGCCTCCACTAACCCAGACTAGAAATTTCCTTATAGTTATATCCAGAAAGTTGACTGTAGTGGTATTTGCTCCACCAATGACTTTGGGCTACATCACCTGAAGGAGGCGGTGCTTCTTGTTCTTTTATATGACCTCTTAAAAGGAGAGGAGAGAGCGATCATGATGTCCCTTCTCCCTGCTTCCTGCTTCCTGCTTCCTGGTATGATCAACTGCCAGGTGGGTTTACTCCTGGTCAGATCAGAGGATGACTTAAGTTGTCTACTTGGTTCTGTATTTGTGAATGTATTTTCTTAATTTATATCCTAATAAATTCCCAAGTATTTCTTAAGCAGTCTCCTGTGGATTCCTTGCATTATCTGGCACCCAGGTTAAGAGCAATGACTGATGTTCCAGAGGACCCAGGTTCAATTCCCAGGCCATCAGATATTCAATCACACCAGGATAAAAGGAAGAAGGAAACATGACCCCTCTCTCCTCTCCTTTTAAGAGGTCACATACAATGGCAAGCAGCACCACCTCCTTTGGGCCATATAGCCCAAGGTCATAGGTGGAGCAAATACCACTACTGCTGACCCCTATTTGATTCTATATACATCAAAGTGCAATTAATATTAACTATCTCAACTCCAGATTCTCAATAAAAACAGAGAACAAAGAAAAACTGAACCAAACCTTTAGGCCTTTGGAATATTATCCCATAAATGCATTACATTACTATTTGTCTATTTTATCATACACTACATTCTTGCTTCTGTTTCACTTGTTGAACAAACTAATAAAACTATTGTTTTGTTGCAATTCAAAATCCTTTGTTAAAACTCCCCCTTTTTAAGTGAAATAAAACTAGTTTAAAGAGAATGGAAGGGAATATCTTTTCTCAGAAAGTTCACCACCAATTTTCTTTCAGCAATGAATTACAAAACAAACAAGCAAAAAAATAAAACAATACAATTTCCTCCATTTCTCAAAGAAAGATTCTAGATTTACTACTAATATCTTTATTTTAGAAGGGAAAACCAAATTTATTTCTGTCCAATAATTCTCCACAGATAGATATTAATAATTCAATGAAGAATGGAAGATTCATTATGACTTATTAAGTGGGGGCCCCCTGTGGGTATCCCATGTGTGCAGGGAATCATGCTGGCATGCTGTGCAAATTCAGTGCTAGGCTGGTGAGCATGGCAGTGGTGCAGCAGGTGGACATTCACAACCCAAAGGCTATATACAAGTGGAAATGGTTTCTTATAATGAGGGATGAAGCGAAAGATAGGAAAAGACAGAAAGGAGAGGGAGAAAGAGGAAGGGGGGGTTCAAGGGTGTTCACCTTGTGGAAGAGAAGCAAAAGAGAAGAGAGAAATGGGTGGAGTTTTTCCTTAAAAAAGAGACTTTTATGTCAGGACACAGGGTGGCACCAAGGGGTGGAATCAGAATATTAACATTTCTCCATTTTGATTATTATGAAGAGGTGAGTTATGGAAGCAAGTGGCAAAACAAGGATGCTGAATCCTCAAGACTATGTCAAGCTGGCAAAGGGTGAAGGGGTAGGAGGTATGAGTGAAGAAGCACTGTTAGCTGTCATTATGGAAATCTTCCTTGAGGTTGCTGAGCCTGGGAGAGGTGGTACCAGTAGTGAACTGAGGGATGTGTTCTTCAGGACTGTAGAAGCCATCACATCTGTCATTTCTCTGGATATAGGGGTACATCCATCCCAGTCAGCATCCTCAGTTGGAGGTTGGCATCCTCAGAGCTGGTGCCAGTTGTTGCAGGGGTGTATTAGAGAGCTGCTTGACCCAGGCAGGAGGAGGGAAACTGCAAAATATTCTTGAAAATGGATGAGGTCAAAATGGGCTCTGGAGACTGATTTTATCAGACCAGATTTTTTGATACAGTAGCAGAACTTTTCCCAGGGACCTGTTAGGTATCTGTAAGACAGCTGAAATAGATTTATATCATAACAAAAGGGTTGAAAATCCATAGAAATTTAAGGACTCTTAAGAACTGTTTGTAGTCAATGTTCCATCAGTTTATCAAAGCTGCATTTATCAATATTAAAATTTTGAACCTCTGAATGAGGCATAACTGTGTGTAATTTTAGTAAGAAATTTATTAATGAACTGTCAGTAATCTTGGGGTTGGGGCTGTCAAATTGATACACCCTAGTCATCAAACATCATTAGATCTGAGGATAAATTTAAGAAGTAAGACAATTTTCCAGCTACCTAGGCAACAATCCCAAGTCTCTCTGTGGTTTCTGGGGAGGGGAAGAAGATCCAAAGGAAGCATTTGTTCAGCTGATAGGCCCAGAAGACCTGACAAATTTTTTTCTGTGAAGTAGTAATTTGGGGAGGTCATTCTACCTATCTTGGCAGAGAGGACAATCTATCCCTGTTGCTCCTCTTTACTCATGGTTTGGACAGGATCTCTCCTTCCTAGCTATTGGCCATTCAGTATTGAGTACTTGGGGGTCATGGCCCCTTGATAGTCCCCTCCCAGGGTCCAGGAAAAATATACAACCAATTGATTGATAATCTTCGATGAAAGAAATGAATCTATGTACACGAAACTCCTTAGTCCATATACTAAGCAATAGCAATCCCCCGGTCGAGCAAGGTCACCAGGCTTGAATTCTATGGGGTCGTAAAGGTAAGTAAGAATTTTCCTCAGCCAGGGACCATCAGGCTTTCTTTTACAATCCAAAATGGGAGTGGTAAAAGAGGAGGTCAACTGAGTACTAATGACGGGTTAGTATATGAAAAAGGGGATCTATGTGCTCACTCTACATTCTGAGAAGTGGTTAGGTAAGAAGATAGGGGTCTATAAAGTTATTAAGGCTGTAAGAAAGAAGAGTCTGAGCTAAATTGTGTAATGCTATTATGTTACATCCACCTGACCTAGGTAGGCGGTGTCTCCTTGTAAAATTTACCTTAAATTAAGAGACTAGCATGTGGACTGTTATTTCTATCAGTCCTTAAAAGTGGCTAAGGGAGATATCTGATTCCAGTGCTGAAAGGGAAGAAACAGCTGAGCTGGGGGGAAGGAAGCCTTTCCTGAGACTGTTCTCCAAATACCTTGAATGTGTATGTTCAGAAAGTGATCAGTCCACACTGTTAGTCATTCTTAGGGAAAAATCAATTGGGAAAACTATGAAGGCACACATGATTTTCATAACAGAAGACAGCTGATATATAACAAGCCAAGTAACACAAAAAGCTCCTTGGAATTTGGCTTCCTCTGAAGGAATTCCTTGATCCCTTCAGGTAGTGACTTTGCCATAACCAGCTGAGTTCCTATAATATTTTCCTGTGGCCCACAGCATATATGGTTGTCTGACCTGGCTGTAGAGGCCAGGGGACAATTACATTTGGCTGTGGTCCACATCACATAGACAAGAGTCTCTGTTGGCATTCATGGCAGAGAAAGTGCTATGGGTTCCATAATTGCTGCTTTGATTACCAGACTGCTGGAATATAGACTAGAGACAGGAGTTAAAATTTATTAATTTATTTGGAGCCTTCAGGTCTGTAGTTTTGGTAACTGGAGACCAGGAGAGAAAAAAATGCCATCTTCAGGAATAGGCATGAGGCAGGGATGGGGCATCTGAAAAGCAGCAGTAGACTCGTACCTATAGGTTTAAAATCCTGAGCTTGTGACCCAAATAATATCAGAATTGTATTAATGTTAAAATCAGAAATATAAAATATAGTGATATTTTATTTGTGCTGAAATGTGATTTTATTTGTATGTTAATAAAGTTGCCTCAGGATCAGAGCTAAGAGAAAGCCATTAAGCAGAAGTCTGGTAGTGGTAGCACATGCCCTTAATCTGATCACACGTCAGGCAGAGTCTCTGTGTGTTCAAGGACATAGCCAAGCAGTGACCTGAACCTTTAGTCTCAGTACCAACCATAGAGACCTGGAGGTCTGTATAGACAGGCAGTGATGAGGAAGTCATGTGGTTGGGTTTACAGCCAATGAGAAGGCAGAACAGAAAGGCAATAAAAATACAGGACACAAGAAGAAGGTCTCTCTCTTGGCGGAAGGGCAGCAGCGAGTGGTAAGATAAGGTGGTCGGTCTTAGCTCTTGGCTACTGCTCGATCTCTGGGCTTTTAACTCTTTATTTGGCTCTGTGTTTCTTATTTAATAAGACCATTGAGAATTACATCTACAGTAAAGTCCTAAGCATTAGTGCTGCTATCATATTCTGGCATAGGAGTGTGCTGTCCCTGCCCACCCTAGTGACTACGGGGGAAGAAATGCCAGGATAGACTGAAATTCCCTCTGCCTGATCAAGGCTGAGAGTGGCAAGTAAGGACTACCAGACCAATGAGCTGGCAAGTTGGCTATATGGCCCAGAGGGGAGCATATATGTCTCTGGGCCCTACTCACATGAGAGAACTAGCTGTCATGGAGGAATGAACATCAGACTGAGACTGGACCTCTCTTCTGCCCAGCCCAGACAGTTCAAGTGCCTGGTGTCCTGCCCATGCTGCCCTTAGTAAAGATGGTGGAGAGGTCATATGACCAGCCTGTTTTGACCTTAGCCAAAATGGAGGCTAGACCATGTGGTTGCCCTTATTTAAATGGCAGCTTGATCATGTGGTTTCCCTTATTTAAGATGGTCTGCCTGATCATGTGATTGCCCTATCAAATATGGTGCCTGGCCATTTTTTTTTTTTTTTTGGTCAAGAAAAACTGAACAGATAAGGAACAGGTAAAGTGGAGCATTTAAAATTAGTCAGAAACAAGTTAACATGGCCATCTCTCAAGCCCCAGTAATGGCAGCAACACCAGAGGAAAGTGAGCTGCAGGGGAATGGGGGGGGGGGGCAGAAATACAGTCAAGTAACCAGATATTTTTAAGGCTAGTCCTTGGGCTGTTGGAGGGACAATTTTACATGTTGTGGAAAGGAACCCTTTGACAGGTGATGATGTAATTGGTTAGCAGAGGCTGGAGGAGCATGGGGAGGGGGTGAGCAATGGGGAGGGGCCTGAGATAGGGTAGATGCATTTTTACATAATGAGGTATAGTGGCACAAGATAACCAAAGGACCATCATTACAGAGGCTATGGGCTGTGGAATTCAGGGTACAGGCTGCCTCCATATGCCATCACAATGGGCAGGAGCCTAGGGGCTATGAGCCTGACAGCAAGCAAAACGAGCCTCTCCTCCATTGTCCCAGAGTCTGCAAGAATGAACAGCTCAGGACAGCTAATGGACCATCATCCAATGGCTGTGGGCTGTGGAGGAGGCATAGGCCTGAGGGGCATACAGCCTGAAAGAGAAGTGGTAAGCACCAGGATCAAGAGAGAGCAGTGAATCGAGTAAATCCTCAGTTATGGGAAAATGGTCAAAAGGAAGGGAAGAATCTTACCTATCCAATAGGGTAAAGAGTTTCCAGTGGTCTTCCATCCAGAAAAATGGTGGGTAGTACAGGGTCCCAAAAGCTCCTCTGTAGGGCCCTGGCTCCCCATATTTGAGTAAACTGTTTGCCTGCTTGCCGACCTTGACCAGATGTCCTCCCTATGCTAATTCTCTGCCGGTATCCACCCTCCTGAACGCTTAAGGGAAGTTCCTTGTTTGTGTATCCTGCATATTGGGCGTTAACAGCTTAGATGCGAGAATGTAGTACATTCAGTAGCAAACTTCTGCCCTCTGGGGATCCTCCATTATACTGTAAGACTGTATTTAAGGTTTCCTCCCTCTTTCAATAAACAGCATTTGGCATTCGGCTTTCTGCTGAGGCTAGTGACCCGCTGTCTTTGTCTCTGTTTTTCGATCCACAGCCCCTCACTCGGACATGGTGAATGGGTGATGGTAGCGTGGGCATTATTGCTACAAATGGAGGTCTCACCGGGATTCTACCAAGAAACTACTGAGATCCGAGAAAGAAGGGACGCGCTGATGGACACCCAGGTAAGGCTGGCCAGCAATTTAAAGAAAAAAGAAAAGATAAAGGTGAATTGAAAAGGGTGCAGCTAGCTCACAGTCAGTTAATTGGACTGCTGAAGCAGGAGAGTACCGAAGTTAAGATAGGGCAAGACAGCTAAAGATTTTAAATAAAAAAGGAAATTTTCCCAATAGAGAAGAGGGAAGGAAAGGAAATTTCCCGTTAGAAAAGGGAGAAAAATTTTAATCAAGATAAAAGGATTTTCCCGGTAAAAAGGGGAAAAATTTTGAAACTAGGCCTAAAGATTTTTAGGGCCCTGTAGAGGAAGGATGAAGGAAAGAGAAAAGCCTCTTCCCAGTGGTAATGGAGGAGAAAAGGCTCTTTCCAATTTAAAAAGTTTCAGGATAGCTAAAACTCTGAGCTTGTTCTGCCTGCCAGTGCAGAGCGGCAGCATCTGATTTTTCCCTCAGAGTGAGAATAATTCAATTTAGGATCGCTTCGTTGGAAATGTTTTTCTGTTTTTCCCTTATGGTGGGAATAACTCATTATTAGGTAATCCCTTCATGGGAGTAAGAGAAAGCTTAAATGGGAATGCACGCGCCCAGCACAGCAGGGAAGGCGTGTGTGAGATAGCCCAGAGAAGCAGGCGGGCAGGTACATACAGGCAGGAGGCGTAGCCCCAAGGCTGATGAGGGGAACGGACTCACCGGCGGGCAAGTGAGTAGAGGTCAGGAGAGGGACTAGCACTAAAAGTTTAAATAAGTCCAACTTCTGGTGAAAAATGGTTTTGGTCAGGACATGGAATGCTAAGTCAATGCTGTTTGAATTTCCAGGGATATTAATCATTCATTGTATAAAGGATGTTCTGTTCTTTTGATTGTCTTAATAAATGTTTAGATGAATGTTTGATTCTCATGGTAGATAAACTAAGGAACAGAAATCATAATTTTGAACTATATATTAGGTATGCTCTTGTCTGCTGACCATTACTGAAAATTTGGCTCTGCTCTTTAAGTTGCTTTCTAGAATTCTATAGAAATATAACACCTGAAATGGATTGGGTTGTTAGCTTATTAAATAATGTTGTTGCTAAGATAAACCCATAAAAAATAATCTCTTACTGATAAAGAGGTTACAAAATTATTTTTCCAGTAAATAAAATACAGGTAAATTGTTTGGTCCACATTGTTAATAATTGGCAATTTACATTAATGTGTTATTTGAAATCTATAAAAAAGGATCCTCTTTTTATAAAAATACTCCAGAGTATTACGTAAAGTTACCTCTTCAAATCCTATAGAGATTGTATTTAATGATTTTATAATTGGTATATGTAAAAAGGACCATAGAAATAGAAGCTGGTGATAGAATTGCTCGATTATTATTGCTTTCATATTTTAATTGCAAAAATGGTGCCTATATGTAGAACTGGAGGCTTTGGAGGTACAGGATAAAAGGTGTTTTGACAAACAGTTATCAATGATAAACAGCCTAAATTAGAAATAAAATTATATGGGATTGAGATTGAAAGATTATTGGATTCTGGTGCTGGATATATCTATAATTTCACAAGATTTTATATATATATATATATATATATATATATTATAATTTCACAAATCCTGAGATCCCAATTGGCCTCTTAAAAATTCTACCTCTAACCTACAAGGTATCGGCACAGCTCAGACGCCATTACAGAGCAGGCTACTCTTAAATTGGAAGGATGAGAAAGGTCATGCAGGAACTTTCCAACCCTTTGTGCTACCTGATATTCCAGTGAACTTGTGGGGACGAGATGTGTTAGATGGTATGGAAGCAGTGCTTACTACACAGCCTGTTCAACAGATGCTGAAGAGTCAGGGCTACTGCCCAGGCAGAGGCTTAGGGAAAATGTTGCAAGGAGACCCACTCCCTGTGGCAGACAAAAACTGTGTCACTAGAGGTCCTGGGGATATTAGAGGATTAGGGTCTTTTCCATAGGGGTCACTGCGCAACAGCCTTCGATTATATAACCAATAAAAATCACTTGGAAAAGTGATGACCCTGTATGGGTGGAACAGTGGCCCCTTACTAAAGAAAAATTGGAGGCTGCGAACACATTAGTTAAGGAACAGTTAGATGCTGGACATATCATTCCTTCCACTTCACCTTGGAACTCACCTATATTTGTTATTAAAAAGAAGTCCAAAAAATGGAGGCTATTACAGGATCTTAAAACTGTAAATAAAACCATGCTTCTCATGGGAGCAACACAGCCTGGCTTGCCTGCCCAGGTGGCAATACTTAAACATTGGCATTTAATTGTGGTTAACTTGAGGGATTGTTTCTTCACCATTCCTTTGCATCCCGAGGACAGTCCTCGCTTTGCTTTTAGTGTTCCATCTGAAAACCTTAAAGAACCTTATTAGAGATATCAGTGGGTGGTATTGCCTCAAGGAATGGCCAATGGCCCTACTATATGTCAAATTTGTGTCTTTGGCTATAGCTCCAGTTCGAAAAGCTTTTCCAGATGTTTATTTAATTCACTATATGGATGATATATTAATGGCTGCTAAAGATAAAAAACTTGTTTTTGATGCCTTTTCTAAATTACAAGAGGTTCTTAGCCTGGCTAATTTACAGATAGCCTCAGAAAAGGTACAGGTATCTTTTTCCTATCATTATTTAGGTCATGAATTGTTATGCACAGACACACGTCCACAAAAGATTACTCTGCGTACGGATCAGCTACGCACGCTTAATGATTTCCAAACCTTTCTGGGAGATATTAAATGACTGCGGTCCACTTTAAAAATTCCAACAGGTCAGCTTCGTCCTTTGTATGATGTCTTAAAGGGTAACCCTGACCCTTTATCTCCCTGTAAATTAACAGCTAAAGGACGGAGAGCCCTACAACGTGTGCAGGAGGCCCTGGAGCAGGCTCACGTGCAGTATATAGATCATTCTTCTCCCTTATTGTATTTGATATTTTGTTTTACTAATTCATCTACTGGAGTGCTTTGGCAAACAGGTCCTATTCTGTGGGTACATCCCCAGCTTCTCCAGCAAAACCATTACTCCTTATCCACAGGTTGTTGCTCAGATTATATTCAAGGGAATCAAGATCAGTGTTCAAACTTTTGGTAAGGAGCCAGATATTGTGGTGATCCCATACACCCATTCCCAAATAGCATGGTTGCAAGCTAATGATAATGATTGGGCCATATTGACATGCTCCATGCAGGGCCAGTTTGATACTCAGTACCCCTCAGTACACCAATGATATGTGTCAATTTTTTAAATTGCATCCTGTTATATTTCCCAAGATAGTACAGATGACTCCTATTCCTCAGACCCGTGTGGTATTTACTGATGGCACTTCATGTGGTTTTGCTGTGGTGGTTTCTGGTAACACAGTAAAAAAATGAAAGTCCAGGGCACTTCTGCCCAGATGGCAGAGATACAGGCACTGTTGCTTGCTTTACAGATGTTTTCTGATGAGCTTTTAAACATTTATACTGATAGCCAATATGTGGCACATGCAGTTATGCCTTTGGAGACAGCAGCCTACATACCATCCATTTCTCCCATTCATGAATATTTATTGCAAGTGCAAAGATTTATATGGTCCCACTCACATAACCTTTATGTGGGCCATATTAGAGCTCATACTCAATTGCCTGGACCTTTAAGTAAAGGTAATCAGAGGGCTGATGCCATTACTCGTATGGCTGTCACATTAGTTTGTTCTGCCTTTGAAAAGGCTACTCAGTTGCATCAATGTTATCATCTTAATGCTGGATCTCTTCGTCATCATACGGGCATAACCCGGGAACAAGCCATCCAGATAGTTAAATCATGTCCTATTTGTGCTGAATTTTTACCTGTTCCTCATTTGGGAGTTAATCCCCAAGGACTTTTACCTAATCATGTGTGGCAAATGGACATCACACACGTGCCTTCCTTTGGAAAATTACAGTATGTCCATGTGTCTACTGATACATATTCCTCTCTAATTTTTGCTTCTGCCCATTCAGGGGAAAAGGTTAAAGATGTAAAGAATCATTGTCTTCATGCTTTTGCTTACATGGGAGTGCCAAAATGCATAAAAACTGATAATGGTCCCGCCTACAGCAGTACGGGATTTTCAAAATTCTGCCAAGATTTTTTCTATTGTTAATAAGACTGGTATTCCTTATAATCCTCAAGGACAGGCTATAGTAGAACGCTGCCATCGTACCTTAAAAACATATATTGCTAAAGTAAAAAGGGGGAGGTAGGGGCTCATCTTTTCTCTCCATATTCTATTCTTTCCCTTGTTTTATAACTTTAAATTTTTTATCAGTGGATTATACTGGAGTATCTGCTGCAGACAAGCATTGGAGGACTCCTATTGCAAATCATCCTCTGGTGCAATGGAAGGATCTTTCTACTGGCACTTGGAGGGCACCCGATCTGGTGTTGGTGTGGGCCCGGGGATCTGTTTGTGTCTTTCCACAGGACAATGAGGTTCCTCTTTGGGTTCCTGAGCGTTGCATGCACCCTGTGGCTGCTGCTGAATCCCAACATGGCAGAGACCTATTGGGCCTTCGTGAAGAACTCTACCCTTCTGATGCCAATGGGGACTGAGAGCCCAATATGGCCAGCCTTGGCAAACATTAATGTAAGCCTAGGAACTGTAGCCATGCAGTTGGATTCTCCAGAAGGTAATGTATGGTAACTGCTCTTTCAAGTATGTTCAAGAATGTGTCACCCATACACCTTGGAGATTAAGAATAACCCTGAAGGTCACTGACCTCCATTTGTTAACAGTAGCATGCCAGCTAAGTCTTTTCACATTTTGCAACCCTCTTCAAGCTGGTGTAGTACTCTACTTTTCAGGAGTGGCTCTGTGCAACATTTATTGGCCTCCTGAAATTCATCTAGCTTCCTTTGATGATATCTTTAAAATTTGTGAGCCTGAATGTAGCCATTATTGAGACCATTAGTTCTGCTCCTTGTGTGCTGTTTGTTTTTCCTTTATGGTTCTTAGTTCTTTTGCAGAGCTGCCAGCTTAAGTCGTGCTGGGACCAAGAAAAATGGGCCTTGGTGGTTCATGTTCCTGGAGTCGTGTCCATGCCAGTGGATGCCCACACGCTCCAGAAGAGAATCTGACATCGCTGTTGCCGTTGTTGCTGTCATAGTGGTGGTGGCCACTGCTGCTACTGTTTCTGGGATTGCTATTTCATAATTGGTTACTACAGCTAGCACAATAGAGACCCTGGCAGCAAAAGTAGCTACCACAGTTAGTTAACCTTTCATTCTATTGGGCATGATAAATTTAATTCTCCAGTTATATACATTTGAATTGGCTTTGTAAGTTGTAAAATTTATAAAACTCAAGTTCCATTTGCTTTTGGGATACCATCTTATGAGGACTCCAATTTGCATAAGGAAGGGAATGGCTCAATTGCCTTTAGCCTCCTGGCTATGGGTGGGTTAGGACTTCTGTTGGTCTTTTCCGTGTCACACAGATTGCAAGCCCAGCGCCACTTTGAGATCTTTGGCAGCAGTTACTCTACAGCTCACATGGTTGAGTCTGTATGATAATGAGTATTCAGAGATGGGTAATGCTTGGGGGGTGCTCACCAACCTAAGACAGAGCACTTGTGTGGCCTGGGCAGGTGTCTCCATGACAGGTAAGGTGACCTGCTGACATCCCATGCAACCTAAGTCAGAAGCTCATTTTTTAGTAAAAAGGGGGGACCTGTAGGGCCCTGGCTCCCCATATTTGAGTAAACTGTTTGCCTGCTTGCCGACCTTGACCAGATGTCCTCCCTATGCTAATTCTCTGCCGGTATCCACCCTCCTGAACGCTTAAGGGAAGTTCCTTGTTTGTGTATCCTGCATATTGGGCGTTAACAGCTTAGATGCGAGAATGTAGTACATTCAGTAGCAAACTTCTGCCCTCTGGGGATCCTCCATTGTATTGTAAGACTGTATTTAAGGTTTCCTCCCTCTTTCAATAAACAGCATTTGGGGCATTCGGCTTTCTGCTGAGGCTAGTGACCCACTGTCTTTGTCTCTGTTTTTCGATCCACAGCCCCTCACTCGGACATGGTGAACTGGTGGTGGTAGCGCGGGCGTTATCGCTACACTCCTCAAGATTTCCAGTGGGCAGGAGCAAGCAGTGGGATTGCCTGGCAATGCTGGGTGCCAATGTTATGAATTATTATGTGGGGGTTCCCTGTGGGTATCCCACATGTGCAGGGAACCATGCTGGTATGCTGGGCAGATACAGCTGGCAGGCATAGCAGTGGGGCAGCAGGTAGACATTCACAACCCAGAGGCTGCATCCATATGGAAATGGTTTATTATAATGAGGGATAAAGAGAAAAATAGAAAAAGACAGAAAGGAGAGGGGAGTTCAGGGATGCATACCTTATGGCAGAGAAAAGGAAGAAGAGAGAGAGAAATAGGCAGAGTTTTTCCTTTTTTTTTTTTTTGGTTTTTCGAGACAAGGTTTCTCTGTGTAGCTTTGCACCTTTCCTGGAGCTCACTTGGTAGCCCAGGCTGGCCTCGAACTCACAGAGATCCACCTGGCTCTGCCTCCCGAGTGCTGGGATTAAAGGCATGTGCCACCAAAGCCCAGCTAGAGTTTTTCCTTAAAACGAGACTTTTATATCAAGACACAGGATGGCACCAAGGGGCAGGATCAGAATATTAACAAGATTAATATTAGAAAATAGAACAGTCTAATCTTCACACTGCTATACAAATATTATTAAAGGGCTTGTGCAATGTCTTGGTGGTTAAGAGTGCTTTCTGCTCTCCCAGAGAATCTGAATTTGATTCCTATACCCATGTGGGGAAGTTCAAGATTGAGTAAGTCTTAAACTCCAGGGGAATTCAATGTCTCTGATGACCTTGGTAGGCAACCACAGTCACAGTCACACTTTTACACACATAAATATATGCACCCCAAATAGTTGAAAATAATAATAAAAAAATTAATTAAAAACAAAAATTTTACAGAACATGATTAACTTGTATGCATGCCAATAAATAGCATGCTAAAAACTAATATTGGAAGCATATAATAAAGCATAGTTTTCTTCTAGCCATACAGTCACTTCACATATAAGTTAAAATTTAAGAAATATTAATTTGCTCAAGTATGTGTTTTATGTCTAAACTTTTGAATTGAGTTCTTGTCTGGTCTTAACAAAAATAATGTAGCATTTGAGGACAAAGCTACAACCTAGCAACCCTACACTGGAGGTCAGAATAGAGGACATTTCAACTGCTACCATGACTTTCCCCTTGGTGCTGTGGTAGACAGGGAAGAAGGTGATCCAGACACTGGAGAACACCAGCATGTTAAGAACTTGGCTTCATTGAATGTGTCAGGCAGATTCCTGGCCAAGAAAGCCACTGTAAAGTTCCCTAGGGCCAGAGATCCTAGGTATCCAAGAACACAATAGAATGCTGTATGATTGAGCCTTTGCTGTATGTGATGATAATGTAGCCATGTTTAGAGTGTACATCAGTGTCAACAAAAGGAGGTGATGTCACTAGCCAGATTCCATAGATAATAATTTGGGTCAGTGTACAAATGGGAATGATGTATTTAGGTATCTTTGATATCAGCAATCCCTATGTTCTCCCTAGAACAGTGATCGTGAAGGCCAAAACCACAGTAATAGTTTTGGCCAAGACTGTGGATACTGCCACAGTGAACAGAATTCCAAATGTGATTTGCTGTAGGATGCACATGGTAGTATTCAGATTTCCAATGAAGAGCAAGGAGCAGAGAAAACAAAATGTGAGGGATATTAGCAGAATGTAGCCGAGAGTTCGGTTATTAGCCTTCACAATGGGAATATCTTTGTGCCTCACAAAGACCTCAAGAACAAGAGTTGTGAGTGCAGAGAAGCTTAGGGTGATGCAGTTGAGAGTCATCCCCAAGGTATCTTCATAATCCAGAAATGTCACAACTTTTGGCAGGCAGCAGGTTTGCTCTGTTGGCATACCAGTCATCTGGACACTTCACACACTATTCCATATCTATTGGTAAAAGAAAGGGGTCATCAGCATATTTTTACACTGTCTCTTAATTATAGGGTACCTCAGCCAAGTATTTGGAAGAAACTTAACACAATTTGCCTTCTTTGTTGCTATAAATAGCCATTGACATAGATAGCTCTAAAGCAGCATTTCATACCTCATACTGTCTTTTGTATTTATGATATAAATAAAACTTTATTTACCTTGCATATTTATAAGATTTTTTTTTACTATCTTGAAAGAAAGCAAAATTATATTGCATCTTAGTACACTCAGTATTGTATAAGAACATAGCTTATAACTGGTCATTTACAATTGTCTAAATTTTACATATACTGTGTATGAGAATGTGTCAGTTGGGCTCTCAGAGAAAGCTGGATTTATGTTAGGTGAAATCTGACTTAATCAAAAAAAACTATGGGTCTGTGTTCACATGGTCACAGGGATATAGAAATCTGATTCCCTCTAAATTCTATTTACAGGGGGCAAAGATTCTATTGATGAAGATTGAAATCTTGGGAAATGATTGCTGTACAAAGTTCTACTTCATGATTCCATCACTTTGGATTTCTGTTTACACATACTTATTTTAGGGAGGCATAGCACATAGGTATATCTTTAAATTCTACAACTATGAACTTTGATCTGTGTTATTATATAAAAGAGACATGAACTTACTGAAAAAACAGCATGAAAATAATTTTCTAAATTCTAGCAGAAATAACTTGTAAAAGAATATGAGATAATTCTTTCCACCTAGAGGTTGTATATTCTACTGTGGTATATGGTGTTACTTTGACTGCAATTTATAGACATTACATAAAATTGAGGGATGATATCTTTCCAATAGTGATGATTTATAGATGTATCCAACCGTCGTATAAATAAGAAACACAGAACCAATGCAAAGAAGAAAGCCAAGAGGTCAGAGCTAAGAGCCAAAACCTTACCCTTCCTCCTGCAGTGGTCCTACCTCTCCGAAGGAGCCGGTATTTCCTGTGTTAAAGTCTTTATATAGTCTCTGTTCTGCCTTCTCATTGGTTGTAAACCCAACCACAGGACTGCCTCATTACAGCCTGTCTGTATAGACCTCCAGGTGTTCTGTGGTTGGTAATGAGATTAAAGGCATGTGTATCCAATGCTGGCTGTATCCTTGAACACACAGAGACTTACCTAGCTCTGTCTACCAGGTACTGTGATCACAAGTGTACACCACCACTGCCCTGCTTTCCTATGGCTTGCTAATAGCTCTGACCCCCAGACAACTTTATTTATTAACATACAAATAACATTTTGGTACAAAGAAAATATCACCATAATGATTCTCACTGAGAAATACACTTTTCATTTAGTCTTCCCTTACTTTTCTTAATCATATTGTCTAAAATCATGGGCATATATATGTATTCAGTTTTTGTCTTTGTATATCATAATTTTACATCTTGTAAATACCAGAATTTCTATTTTAGTATTCATATACAATATTAAAAGCAAAAATAAATAAGGAAAATATTCTGTCAAATAATTTCATATTTAGCCAACAGTAAGTTCATAAATAATTAACACTGATTGTATATTTATGGGATAATATCATTTTTATAACAATTTTATGACATCTTTCTTTTTTTTTTTGGTTTTTCGAGACAGAGTTTCTCTGTGTAGCTTTGCGCCTTTCCTGGAACTCGCTTGGGAGACCAGGCTGGCCTCGAACTCACAGAGATCCACCTGCCTCTGCCTCCCGAGTGCTGGGATTAAAGGCGTGCGCCACCACCACCCGGCGACATCTTTCTTATACTATATTATCCTTAAGTATTTTTCTTCTGACATTATACACTAGGCACTTCACAAAAAGTCCCTAATATAGATCATCTACCACTTTTTTGCATATCTCTATATGCGTATTCAACATCTTTGACTTCAAACTACACTAATTTTTTTTAATATTGATTTGGGGATAATTTCATTTTCTAAGAGTTAGTTTCAATTATTCAATGAAAAATTACTTCAGTCACCTAATACAGAATAAATAACATCAATCTAAAAAATGGTCCATGCCTCACAAACATGTAAACACAATTGTTTATGTCATCCCATAGCTGATTAGCCTACATTCACTTCAGTTTTATGACTTAATCTCAAATTTTTATTTTCATGTGTTGCCTTCATCACTGACTGGTGAACAAGAAGACCACAGAAAATATAGCAAATCCACTGCTCAAATGTTTAACAAGATGTTTGGCCTCCAAAAGAATATATAGTTCTAATTTTTTTGTTTGTTTGTATTTCAAAACAGGGTTTGTTTGTGTAACCCTGCCTGTCCTGGAACTCACTCTGGACAGCAGGCTGGCCTCATCTGGAACAGGCATCTCTGATGGGGATGGCAAAAGTCATAAAGCTGGCACAGCTGCTTGACAATGATACTGGAAAGCTGAGTCAAATGATGGCTGATGTGCCACTTTTGGTTTTGATGTCTACATGCTGCATGCTTGGGGGGGGGGCTTTTAATATTTGTACAATTTGGGGATATTGGGTTGATAGAAAATTTTTTATTAATCATTTATGCCCTCTCCCAGGAGTATTGCTTCTAGGCTTCCCCATGAAAGTCCCAAACATACTTACTACTCCTCTTGTTTATAGGGAGACATCCTTATCTACTTGAAAGTTTTCCTTATGCCTTGTAAGTTACATAAAGAAGCAAGAGGTCTTTTTATGGGGTTATGAGACATTCTTGAAACATCTGTCCCTGTACTTACATAGTAACAAGATATTCAAAACAAAGAAAACTAGAAAGGTCAACAGGATTCAGTGGCCTAGAATAGTTGGCTGCCAATCAAATTACAAGCCCATTCCCACAATACACTTAGGTGATTCCTGGGCATAAATAGCAACAAAGATAGATTAGCTGTAATTACCTCTGCCCTACACAGAGGCTTATATTGATGGGTAAAGAATGGTGTAGAA
>CABHPP010114817.1:0-39864 GCA_902168425.1 Peromyscus attwateri | reverse complement strand
CCAAAAGAAATAATACCTGTAAAGTTAGTACTTAAAACAATTCTAGGGGAAAATGTTTTCTGTAAGTGAATGCTCAAGACTAGGTAAGGATTAGAGTCAATCAAATGAACTGTGGACATAACAACCTATGTTCTCATATTTCAGTACTCTCCACATGCACACATACACACACATCTTTTTTTTTCTTGCTAAGCAATTGCAATAAACTTTGGTATGTAGTAGGAAAATAAGGCTCAAAAACTAATTGCCTTTTCCCCAATCCCTCACTGAATTTACAGAAAAATTTATAACAGCTACCATTTTGTTCAAGCTCTATGTATGGTTTGCTCCCCAACTTAGAGTCCATTAATTTTTTTTGCCTCATAGCACTACCCTCCCTGACTACTCTGCCCCATACTGTCATCCTATTCTTTATGGTTCTGCATTAAATTGTCTGTGCTCTAGACCTCTTTACAATATGTCTGTCAGGAGAGCATGACCCTACATTTTGTTCTCAGATAAATGTCTGGTTCCTAAATAAGTGTTTATCATATATTACCTCAGTAAATATTTGCTGAATCCATATTCAATATATATCCTGAAACAATTTTTGTGTTAAATCAATCTATACAGTACTGATTACAGTACCCTTGTCCACCAGAAGGGCATGCTATCTATTTCTTTAAGGCATATGCCAGCAGTAATTACATTTTTAATCCATTAGAAAGTCTTGACTAGGTACATACATTATAAAGGTTCTCATGGATTGTTAAATTCATGAGGCAAATCAGTGGGGAATGCCACTTCTTTGTTTTTTAGCTGACTTTGTTTACACAGCTAAAAAGCCATGCTAGCACTACAAGACAATTGGTGGTTGCTGAATCCTTACAAAGCCTTTGTTTGGGTTTTAGCAGCATTGTGTATTGTTTTGCTAATAATTATGTACTGACTCCCTTGCTGCTTTAACCCTCCTCCAGCCACCCCACACCCCAGCATTTCATTCTTGCTTCTTTTCATGCCAAAAATTTATCTTCTATATTGCCTATGTTTGGGGCTTTAGTGAGCCCACAAGATTACCACTTTCCTTAGGGTTCAAGGACTCCACTAATCAGTATCTTGCAGTAGTTTAATGACCCCATGGAATGGAAGCTATTCTTCCAAATTGTTACAGTTGATAGTAAATGGAACTCAGTCTAAAAGCCTGAGTCTTTTGACTCACCACTGGATGCCTATTTCACACACTCAGTCTCTTACTGCTTATCATTTTTCTTGTTTATATTCCTCTGACCTGAGTCCCATTTGTGTGAAGGTTTTTGTGAGCCAGCCAATTTTACTTCAATCTTAAAGCAAGATTTCATGAGTTTCAATTAAGTATTTTTCTAATGCTCAAATATACAGGGTCTACTACAGGACTTCTTTAGTGCTCTAATTATGTAATGAAACTGAAAGGAAATCAATCACGCTCCCCTGGTAAGCTTGCTTATTAGAAACTCATGCTGTTGTGCTGTTTATTACTTATTCTGTGTCCTCTGGATTTCACAAAAACAATTTTTTTTTTACTGTACTTCTACTGTTGTGACAAATAAATCTTTATCTTGCTTTTTCTGCCCCCAGAAAACCAAACTAGGCTTCCATTTTCCTTTTTCTTTGTTCTATCTGTGTCCTCATTGATTTTAAAGTGATATTTAATGTGACATGATCATACAATTTTCTGACAAATATATTTGCATTCCAATTATTAGGTATTTATAATCTATGACACTCTCAGGATAATCTAATTCATAAAATCTGTTGTCACGTTCCATAGGAGAGGACACTCTGAGAAAAGTGGATGATGGTTTTAGATTTGAGAGTTTATTGGTTTCTTCATAAAGAAAACACAAGAAGTTGTTGAATTTATTAGCTGTTTTTAGCTCCTGTAAGAAGTAACCACAAATTTGATGGTTTAAAGCCACAACATTTTAGTGTTCTACAGAAAGCAGACTTGAGATCTCTGTAGTGAAACTCTTGCCTTGCCTGATCTTTGTTTCTGGGATTGGCCAAGCATTCGTGGTATTTGGCTTGTGGCTGTGTCACAGGAATAATGATGAACAGTAAGAGACTGAGTGTGTGTAACAGGCACCCAGTGGTGAGTCAAAAGACTCAGGCTTAGACTGAGTTCCATTTACTATTAACTGCCTTCTTATGAAAGGGCAGTGTTTATGTGTCTTCTCCCTATCTTCTTGTCTATCTGTAAAACACTCTTTCTGTTTTCCTGTAAATAAATTGACTAGCCTTTGGGTTTAGAGACTATCCTCATTTAACATAATTAATCTAAATGTGATTGTATCTGTAAATTCTTTATTGTCTAAGTAAGGTCATATTCCCAAGTAACAAAGGGTTGGTCTTTAGAAATTTGGGTTTTGGAAGATGAGATGTTGCTAAATACAGCCAAATTCTTTAGACTCTGAATCTTTAACCATATACTTTGAAAATATACCAGGAGCATAAGAGTCTTGGTTCCTAGTTCTGGCTTGTTTCCCTACCCTGAGGGATCCTACATTATTGACATTAACTTCCTGTTTTTTTACCTACTTATCATCACACTGATTCTAAGACATAGAGACAAAGTCTAAAATGCAGTGTAATTTTCAAGTAGCAATGGCAGAGGCAGAATAGAGAAATAGATACCTCCAAAGGGAACTATATACCGAACCAAGACCTTGGAACTTTTTTCTTTTCCTTGAAAGTACTTAAGAAAAAGAAATGAAGAGAAAAGAAAGAAGAAAGTATCCATTGCTACCACGGCTCATTGTGACTGGGTTTCTGACAGATTGATAAGATGGAAGACATACATTCTATGAAGAATTGAGATATCTCAAATGAGTCTCAGAGCCAATAATCTAGTTTTAACTATTGTGTAATTCAAAATAAGAGATTGCTTAAATCAGTAGTTTTCTGGGAAATTGACTGTGTTAAAAAATCATCCTGATTAAAAGTTTGATAATTTGCATTTTGTAACAGAAATAGTTTAGCTACTAGATTATAAATCCGTGAAAATTTCACAATTGTCTTTTGTGAGCCAGTATGAGTTTATTCCAACATGCCATACTCAATCCTTTCAACAGTTTTCTATATGAGAGTACAGAAAAGCTTGGGTGTCATATAGATAATAGACATTAATTTGGTGATGTTTTAGGTTGGAATATAGAAGGTTTACAAAAGAAAACATTCACTTTCACAAACTTCTGTTTTTATTGTAAAAATATAAAAACTCAAAGACCATAGCAAGGGCCAGAGAGATGGCTCAGTAGGTAAGAGTAATTGTTTCAGAAACATGTAGGCTTGAATTCAAACCATAAACACCCTTGTAAGAAACTGCACATGGCTGTATGCTTGCCTGTAACCATATTAGGTGGAGGTAGAGATGGTAGTAACATTGGAACTTGATGGCTGCTTGCCTAGTTCCAGATTCTGTGAGGTACCCTGTCTCAAGGGCAAAAGTGAATGGAATAGGACACTCAGAGTTTCCACTGATCTCAACTCGTATGTGTAGCTGGAAGTTTTCCTGTGTCCCACCCAGTCCGTAGCTGCTCAGACCCAAGTAAACATACAGAGGCTTCTATTAATTAAACTGCTTGGCCATTAGCTCAGGCTTACTACTGACTAGCTCTTACACTTAAACTAACCCATTTCTGTTCATCTATATGTCACCACATTTTCCATGGCTTTACCTGTGTGTCATTACATGCTGCTCCCTGGACGGCAGGCTGGTGTATCCTCACTCAGCCTTCCTCTTCCCAGAATTCTCCTTGTCTGCTTATCCTGCCTATACTTCCTGCCTGGCTACTGGCCAATCAGTGTTTTATTTTTATTTTTATTTTTTTTGGTTTTTCGAAACAGGGTTTCTCTGTGTAGCTTTGCGCCTTTCCTGGAACTCGCTTTGGAGACCAGGCTGGCCTCGAACTCACAGAGATCCGCCTGCCTCTGCCTCCCGAGTGCTGGGATTAAAGGCGTGCGCCACCACCGCCCGGACTAATCAGTGTTTTATTAAACCAGTGTACAAAAGTATTATCCCACAACATTTCCCCTTTTTTGTTTAATTAAAAAGAAAAGTTTCAACTTTAACATAGTAAAACTATATATAACAAAACATTTATCAAGCAAGAAAAATAGTTACAATATCTAGTCTATTTATATTTGGCAAATTCAAAGAAAATATTTTATTTATTCTATATTTGTGAGTCTAAGGTTTCATATCTAACTTATCTTTTATCATAACCAAGGAAATTATAACTATCTAGTCTTCAACTACATCAAAGACCCCAGAAGGACATAATAGTACTTAAGTAAATAAGAAGAACATTGTAAGCAACTTCCAAAAATCTAGAATGACAGAGACAGCTGGCTGCCTGGACAGTTACTCAAAGTTTTTCTGCAATGTTGAGACATCCATTCTTTAGCCTACAGGCCTAGAGTCTTTCAGTCACTTTTCTATGTGTCCTGTAGAATGTCTGGCAGTTTCTTCTGTGAAGCAGGAGCCTGAAGAACCATTTTGCCTTGCAAAATTCAGTGGTCACATTTCTATGGGTCCTGCATGTCCAGTTGATACAGCATTTTGTCAAGCAGTCCAGGCAACAACAGTTTCTTGCTCAAATGGCTATTTTTGCCAAGAAGAAGATAAACTCAATATGGAGTGTCTTTGACACCCATCTTTCTCTCTGAAGTAAATCAGTGCTGCCAGGAGCAGACATGTCTGATTGTCCAGAAAGTCTAAGTTTCTAAAACATTTTAAATGCCATATTCTGTAGGTCTTTGAAGTGTTTGAAGATTACCTACCTAATTGAATTATAATCTATGTATACCTAATTGAATTATATCTATGTATATTTAGAAAACTCAACATGCCTCTAAGTTTGACTATCATAGAAGACTAATTATTAATCTGTATTTCTTAATTATCCATTACAAATTAAATGAGTTACATAAACATAATACCTTAAATGAGAGTAGAAATATATACATACTGTAGATGTAACCGACCACCTTATTAAATAAGAAACACAGAGCCAATGTAAAGGTGAAAGCCCAAGAGGTCAGAGCTAGGAGCCTTACCAGCTTTCCGCCAGCTAGCTTCTCCCGCCAAGAGAGCTCTCCGAAAAGGGAGTTTCTTCCTGTGCGGTTGTCTTATAAAGAGTTCTAGTTCTTCCTTCTCATTGGTTGTAAACCCAACTACGTGGCTGTCTCGTCACGGCCTCTCTGTACAGACCTCCCAAGTTTTCTATGGTTGGTATTGAGATTAAGGGTGTGTGTCTCCAATGCTGGCTGTATCCTTGAACACACAGAGATCTACCTAGTTCTGCTTACCAAGTGCTGGGATTAAAGGCGTGCACCACCACCACCCTGGCTTTCGCTATGACTTGCTAATAGCTCTGACCCCTAGGCAACTTTATTTATTAACATACAAATAAAATCACATTTCAGTACAAATAGAATACCACTATATACATTATAAAAAATTAACTTTAAAGTTTAAATTTGTATCAATAACTAAAATCTATACCAATGTAAAACATTTTAAACAAGTTGCTTTTTAAAAGTAAGTTTAACAATCTACCCTTTTATCCTAGCATATCTATATCTATATCCCCCTTTCTTCTTTTAGAAAGATATTGACTATGACTAATAACAATTTGTAGCCAACAAACAAAGACAAACATCCATAATTCATTTTTTTGGGAATGTGGATGTAGTGTTCTAGGCTACTTCCTGCTGATAGGGGCCACTGGTAGTCTTATGGAGATCCTAAGAAAATTCGAAATAATGGTCAAGTACTGGAAAGACTGGCTATAACCTTTGTTGATAGGTACCATCTGTTAAGGTTGAGGAGGTCTGGCTTGTCAAATCAGATCCATCTTAACCTGGAAAAAATCCATAGCCTCTTGCTTTCTGTGGAAACAAAAACAGAGCTTCCTTTCCAAAGCAAATCCAAATTTTGAAGTCAAGAAAACTTTAAAACATATATATTGGTTTAACTCATCAGCCTTTACAATCAAATGTCTTTCTGAAGTTAAAAATCCCTAAAACAATATAATCTAGACTCTCTGAGTAATATCCATCTTTATGTGGCTTATTTTTCATATTGTTTTTATTTTCTCTTTAAAGACTTTATTTTTTAAAACTTTCTATTCCTTGATATAACTATCTATATTTCTTTTCCTCTCTCTTCCAAGCCTATGTATTTTTTTATACACACTGTAAACCATTTCAAGTCTTATTCCATCTGAATATGCCTTATTGTGAATCTATTGCTTTAAACTACAGTATTACTAGGACTGAAATGGCAGTTTTGGCTGCTGGCTCCACCCATCTCAGTTTTCCAACATGGCGGTGGTATGTTTACTGCCAGCTCTGGCTCTGGGAGCCATGTGTACCACCAGCTCTTGGAAGCAGTGGGTCTATGCCTCCATTAAAGCAGCATGTAGCCCAGAAACTTTTTTTTATACTAACAAAGGCTAAATCCACCATGCAGCATAATATGTGGCTTGGAGATGCCTCTGTGTACCACTGCAGGAATCTGCCATGCTGCAGGTCAAGCCCACATGCCACAAACCTGCCATAGAGTAGCTCAAGCCTGCAGGCTGCAGCTGCCTGAGAGAGATGAGTAGGAAGCTGTTTTGAGCTCTGTTTTAGATCTTTTTTTTTTTTTTAAAGCTTTCTAGGTTTTAGGTGGAAAATCTTGCCCCACATTGGGCGCCATTTGTACCTGGAAGTTTTCCTGTGTCCCACCCAGTCTGTAGCTGCTCAGACCCAAGTAAACATACAGAGACTTGTATTAATTAAAACTGCTCAGCCATTAGCTCAGGCTTACTACTGACTAACTCTTACACTTAAACTAACCCATTTCTGTTCATCTCTATGTCGCTACATTTTTTTTTACCAGTGTGCCATTACATGCTGCTCCCTGGACAGCAGGTTGGCGTATCCTCACTCAGCCTTCCTCTTCCCAGAATTCTCCTTGTCTGCTTATCCTGCCTATACTTCCTGCCTGGCTACTGGCCAATCAGTGTTTTATTAAACCAGGATAAAAAATCATTATCCCACAGCGTGTATGCACATGGGCACATGCAGACACACATTCACACCTTCACTCACAAGCACACAAGTTAGCAAATAAAATTATCCACTAGTTCATAATTATAATTTCTGATGTTGATGAAGCTGTGCTGACATGGGATACTCATGTGCTTCTGGTAGCTCTTATATGAATGGGGAAAAAATCATTAACTTTTACGAGAAAGTTTAAAATGTTTGTGTCTTTTCATATTGTAATTATTTTATGCCTTTTCAAGTCAGATTAATTTTTCTGGTTAAAAAATATACCAAACCTCAACATCAACTAACATCCATCCCATTGTAGATGGGGAAAATCTCCCAAGATTCTACCTCTAGATAAAGAGCTACAGATAATTAATGACTTTTAAGAAAGGGAAAGTAAGTACAGAGAAGAGCCCCTGATAGGTTATCCTATCCCAAGCAGTCACCCATAAACACATGTGCATATGAGCAACACTAAATAAATTCACATATATATATATATATGTGTGTGTGTATACAATGTATTAAAGAATAATAAATACTAAATAATAAACACTAAATAAATCCAGCATATATTTTATATATGAAAAGATCATGAAGTTGAGAGGAAGTAGAGGGGACATGAAAGGAATTGGGGGGAAGAATGTGATGTGGAAATGATATAAATATAGTACTCATGTAGGAAATTCTCAAAAAATAATAAAATGTAATACAATTTTCAAATATTTTAAGGCCCTTTCCACTCTCTTTTTCTCTTCGCCCTCTAAACCTCCTCTATAAGCTCCCAATGTAGGGAGCTTTGACCTTTGAATTAGTTTTCCTTGACCTTTGAATTAGTTTTTCCTCTTATTCTTCTCCTTGCTGCCCACTGCCTCATGTAATGCAAGCCTTCTCAGAAGTAGTCTTTCCTTGGGGCCTCCTCAGATGGCCTTACCCCAAACAGTGTTGTTTCCATCCCTCTCAACTCTCTCATTCTATGTTATTTTTTCTTCACCACATATCACTGCACAGCATTTTATATTACTATTAATTTGCTACTTTCTCATGATGTACAAGATTGACATAGCAGAGAATCTAATTATCTTTTCCACTGTAGCATCATCATCATATCTAGAAAAGTGTTTATCATGGTGTTGGCACTCAATAGATATTTATTGTAACAATAAATCCATGAATAAATGAATTTTCTGAAATTCTTTGCTGATTTATAGCTACTATCATGATTTCTTCTTTCCAAAGCCTGCTTATTACCAAGTAGATATACACAATTAATTTAATGAATCCACCAATGAAGAGTATTTAAGCAATTTGGAGTGTCTCCTCTTATATTGCATAAACTTACATATACATCTTTATATGCCTACTTATCTCTAGATTAACTATCTGAAACTTGAATTTCTGGGCCAAAGGATATATGCACAACTTACTAATGGGTATTTTGACATTATTCTTAGAAGTTACGTAGAATTTTGTTCTTTTATGTATTATAAAAATCTTTTTTCAAAAAAAAATCTTCTTTCTTTTTTTTAAGAAAAATCTAACAAACCTGTCTTGATAGATATTTTGAGTTTGTTATGAAAATATGGGTAATTTGAAACTAAAGATAGTCTCATGCTAGATTAGAAGTACTAAGGTTTCTATTTTTATTAAGAAAAAGACAGAGAACCTAGGATCATAGGGGCTCACAGTGACTGAACCAGCAACCAGGGAACCTGCATGGGACTGACCTAGGCACTGTGCATATATGTTCCAGTTGTGTAGCTTGGTCTTCTTGTGGGACTCCTAATAGTAGGAGCAGGGGCTGTCTCTGACTCTTTTGTCTGCTTTTGCTACCCTCTTCCTCATACTGGGTCTCCTCATCCAGTCTTGATAGGGGAGGAGGTGCCTTGTCTTAGTGCAACTTGATATATCATGTTTGGTTGATATCCATGGGAAGCCTGCCCTTTTCTGAAGGGAAATGGAGGAGGAGTGGATGGTGGGAGGGGAGGTAGTAGAGAGACTGGGTAGAGAGGAAGAAGGGGAAACTGTGGTCAGGATGTAATATATGAAAGAAGAAGATATTAAAAATATGTTATTAAAAGAACAAGACAGTGATGCTCATCACAGAAGAAAGAGTTGAATGATGCAAGAGTCTGGGGAAGATTGATGAGGCATGAACTCAGATTTTGTTCCACATATGGATGTGCAGTTTTGGACTCTGCAAGAATCTGTCTGAAAGATCACATTTTAGACATCAAATTGTGCATTCAATATGAAGATGTTTTAAAGGTTGTAGAAGACTGTCTTATTCTGACAAAATTAGGATATTACATGTCTCTGGCATATAAAACTGGGAAACAATAGAGGCTCTTTTGAGTAAGAATGTCTTATTCTGATTTCTCAAAAGTACAATATGAGCAAGTAGTGAATGCAAGACCATCTCTAAGAATGGTGAAATTCATGCTGCCCAATGATTGGGAGCAAATAGAGACAAGGATAGACATGGACCATTAATGGCCACTGGCCTCTATATGTGGTCTAGACTGATGAATCACAAGTTTCTCTGCATAGTCTGGCAGGACTAAGCACTGACAGTTGCCTATCAACTGACAGCTGAAGGTCTTGTGGTAGAACTGGGGCCTTCCCAGGCTACGATAATGTGGAGAGTTAGCTCTTCACCTCCCCAGAGTATACTCTAGTCTGTTTGAACAGAAGATGGGATCCTTGACATCAGACAGATTGTGTGTAGGAAGAAATCTTCTTCATGTCTGTTGCTAGATGAAATAGGATGGTTGTATGACACACATTTTTTGGTAAAATCAAGAAATTATAAATGCATAGTGTCTTTAAATATAAATGATTCTGTGTATGTATATGGAAATGTATACTTGGTATGGAAGTCTCTAGAACAAATTTAAGCTCTTCAAGAGAACAGAATAATTTGCTAGAAATGCACTCAACTAAAATAACTGTGCGTGCGATGGCCACAAGGGAAGATAATTGATTCAGATAGAAGTAAAAATAAACAGTTATAGCAGTATATAAATATCTAACTTTAAAAAAGGACCTTTATTGTCCCAAACTCCAAGCTCCTCTTGTTAGTCAATCTCCTGTACATGAAAATGACTGATCTGTGTTATATTAGGGTTAGAAGCCCACTCTTGTTTCTTTTTTCACTGTAGATGAAAGGTGTTTCAAGAAAAGGAAACTTCAGCTATTTGGAGGAATCCCAAGGAGGAAATGTCTCATTTTTAGTTTTCTAGAACATATTCATATTCTTGTTGTGTTCTTTGGAATGTCTTGTCCATTGAAACATTTTTTTTTTTTACAAAGGAATCTAGCATTGTAAATGCACAATGCCAGGCATGGGTTACCTTCTTAGGAGTTATTGGTTGGGGAGACCCCAGAGGCATATACAACAAGACAGGTTATGGCCATTGTTCTGTTGTCTACCATAACAAGTTGGTAAGACTCTATTGCTGATGACACTACACAGTTTGATTTCAGTTCACAGAGAAACCAATGTCAAACTGAACAGAAAGCTCTCTCCCACCTGGGAAGCTTTCATAGTATTGGAAGATGCTATGCAGGCTACTGGGGGAAAAAAGACATGAATGGTCATAGTCAGTCCTGGAATAGCACAATACTGACCTTCTAGGCAAGATAGGTCCACTGATGCAATAGTGGCTTAACTGTTATGGGAGCAACCAATTGCTTTCTGGTTGGATTTGAGGCTTGTTACACTGGAGAAAATTCATGTTCAACACTGTCAATCTAGTAAAAAAAGCAACAACAAAATACCAACACCATTTGTCTGGGAAGACCATAGGTTCTAGGTGTGTGTCAGGGGAATGGATCTACTGTTGCTGTTTTTCTAATGTTGTCAAACTCTCTTCTAAATATTTATGTTTATATTCATATGTTTTCCACTGCTTTCAACCATAGTCACAGAAGCTTCCTACTGCAGAGAGTTATAACTCTTCAAAGTAAGAAGTGGCTGTGAGTGCTCATCTATGGCAGCCATATATGGAGCAGCTATATCATTCCCCCTCCAAGATTCAGAGAACATTGCAGAAGAGGATGGAGAAAGAGTGCAGAGGCAAGGGTTGGAGAAAAAAGCTGTTTGTTGTACATGGCTGTTGTACACATGAATTTGTAGCATCTGTGATTATCTACCAAAAAACCTGTATAAGATATGCTTCTACAAATTCTAGCATGGATCAGGGAGAGGCTCCCAAGTCCCATGCCCATCTGAGGAGCTATTAGAAGTTGATTGCTGGTGAGGAATAGAGTCAGTTTCCTTTGAAATTATGGTCTCTGATAGGATGCCCATGACCCAGTGGATGGCCTCCTACCTATGTGCATATGGGCAGCAGTAACTGGATTCAGTAGGTTCTTTTAAAAATGACATGAATTTGGGAGGAGGTGTCCTGAGGGAGGTTTGATGTGGGTATATTTGTGATATATTTTATACATGTGTGAAATTTTCAAGGAATCAATTGAAATATTATTTAAAACATACTGTATTTATATACTTTTAATTTTTATTCTCAGTGTTCTCATTTAACATTAAAAACACTGCAATATTTTTGTTTGTTTGTTAAGACAAGGTCTTATTTAGTAGCATTGGTTTAGGGCTCTCAGTCTTCTTGCCTAGGCCTCTCAAGTGCTGGGATTACAGTTGTGAGCTACCATGTCCAGCTAAAAGAGTGTAGTTTCAAATGGTAATCAGAAAACTATGTAAAAGGGTTATAAAACTGAATCAAATCACATTCATGAACTAAAATTAAACATAATATATTGTGACTTGAGGGAATGTGAGGTTGAAAAATATCTTACATATACATTCAACAAATACTAGGCATCTCACATGAAGTATTTTGTAGCTCTTACAAAAGGTAAGAAAGAAATGTGAACTATTGAGCAAAGTCTACATGACTCTCATAGCTTATGGAAATGACATATGCTTACCTCAAAATAACAAGGGAGTGAAAGTTGAATAAGAAAGAACCAATACAGTGTTGAGATTACAGTGACTAGTACTGTCTATAAGCATCACAGACAAAATTAATAGTCTGTATAGAGGAGTTTCTTAAACAGTAGATTTAAGAGCTGTCCTTTAGGAGGGGTGGAATTTTTCAACTCCTAAGACAACATGAGCTCTGACTTGTAGAAAGGAGGAAAGCATAAACTCCATTTTCCTAACAGCCAACTCAAATGGATCAGATGATCTGCACCTTATAGGGAGTTTACATCCAGTGGTGGGGGGTGGGTGGAGGAAGAGAGCACTAAGAATGTCAGATGAGATGCTACAAAACATGAGCATAAATATTGTTCTTAACTCTGTAAACAATGGGAAATTATTTTCAGTTGTTGCGTTAGTGAGGGTATTCCAGAAAAATAGAACCAACTGAAGAGATTGACTGCAAAAGATGGTATGAAGTAATGATGCAAGAGGAGACCCCGAGATCTGCCACTGCAAGCTGGGAGACTCGAAGATGGTGCATATGTTAAAGTCTAAGTGTGAGGGACTGAAGGGCAGGGCTGCCAATGATGCAAGTCTCCTTAAAGGATGGTAGAAGCCTGATATCGTATGGCAAAGAGTAAGGCAGACAACGTCAATCTATCCTCTATCTTTTTGCTGTGTTCAGACTTGAACAAACTGGATAATGTCCACTCACATTGGGGAGGGCAAACTGCTGCCCCCAGTCTGCCAATTCAAATTGCTATCTGTTTCTAGAGACACATTCCACAGACACTCTAAAAATACCTTTTATCAGATTTGTGGGCATCCCATGGCCAAGTCACATGCACACACATAATTAGCTATCACAGCTGCTGATTATGAATATGGCCCGATAAATGTAACATAATTTTTGTAAGGAAAATTTAATTTACAATAATAAGCTAGGTAATTAAGAATAAGGAAGATAAAAGGCATAATACATGATGATATGCCCATTTAGAAATATAGGTGTAAAGTGCTAAAGTTAAGATGGTATTAATGGTGGAGGGGAGAAAAGTCAAGGGAATGATTTACAGAAAGGATCTCAAAGTATTTGATGATTAAAGTAACTCAGGTTTCATGACTGGATGAAGCATTAAAAAATGAGAATTCTGAGGGACGATTTTGATTATAGGGGAATATAATCTGGTTTGACTCAGCGTCTAAATTTCATCTATTCAAGAACAGAGTTAGACAACTGGAGATAAAACATAGTACTTGAATCTTAGATCATAACCACATATTCATATTATGCTGTGATAAAAGACGAGCTGAAGGTTATTTGGCTTCTCAAGCTACCAAGAATTTCAAAAATTTTGATCAGTGGATATATATATATATATATATATATATATATATATATATATATGGATATATATATTCCTTGACTTAACAATAAAGTTCGCCCCAAGTAATTGAAAGTTGAAACCACTGTAAGGCAAAAGTGAATTGATCATTCCTCACCTACCACACACTACAATTTGCAGCACAGTGCTGTAGGAAATAGAAGTTATTTTCCCCTCATCTTGATGTGTCTGATTTGGAGCTGCAGCTTGATACCACATCGAGCATCACCAGATAGGAGTGGATCACACATTGCTAACTCAGGACACGGATTCAAATTTAGAGTGTGATTCCATTGAATGTGCATCCTTTTTCCTGCCATTGTAAAGTTGAAAAGTTGTGAGGTGAAGCATGGTGTGTTGGGAATCATGTGAATGATGTACAAAGTTTCAATGAACTTTACAGTCTTCGGGGCTCAGAGTGCATAATAGGACTGAGGATAAGGGAAATAAGCAGAAGAGAAAAAGATGAAGATATTTACAGCCATAGGAAGACCAGACTGTCGGCAAATGCTGCTGGATGCGGTAGCATGTGAATGATGGATTTTTTTGGTCAGTGGTTGGATGTAGGGCTATTGAGGGGACCAAAGAGAAAGAGC
This sequence comes from Peromyscus attwateri, assembly GCA_902168425.1. Lineage (NCBI taxonomy): Eukaryota > Metazoa > Chordata > Mammalia > Rodentia > Cricetidae > Peromyscus > Peromyscus attwateri. The sequence continues at coordinate 25,882 of CABHPP010114817.1, read as the reverse complement.
ACATCAACCTGAAGTGGAAGAGGGATGTGTGCATACTTTTTCAAGTTCCTTATCACTTATGTAATAAGAAGGAAAGAACAGAAATAAGAAAACTAGACCAGAGCGTACACAGGGGTGTGTGATGTTGAATGTTTAGAATCCTGGCTGCCATCACTGGTGGCAGCTGCAGGCTATAAAACATGCAGTCCTCTGCACTTTTTCCTCAGATATTTTAGTTGATATTTACATTCTGGTTCTTCCTCTAAACTGGGTTTCTTGAGGGCTGGGAGCATGCTTTTCCCTGATCTTTGATATGAAAAATGAATTAGTCTCTATCTGTGGTAGGTCTTTAATCCTGTCTATGGAACTCAAGGGCACAAAGAAAATACCATTGATTAAAGACTTGAGTTTTCTTGGCCCGGGCACTCTCTTTTTAAAACTTCAATCTGTTGACACTATCTAGCTAAAATTATGGAGAGTGTTACCTGCTTTTATTCAACAAACCAGCCAGATCTTAATCAGGAGACATCTTTGTACACACACCCAAGGTTTTTATATTGCACAGACAGGTAGAGCTGCAGCACAAAGCCTGTTTCTCCATCACAGAGCAGGTGGTACTGACTAGGACTCCATCTCTTTGATATCCTGTATTAGCATCATCTTGGAAAGGGCAAACCTGGATGTGGCTCTCTGGATGTTATATTATTATGTTATCTTTTATGATGGGATATTGAAAGCAGATTATTAATTACATTCTTCATTCTTAAACTTTGAAACAAGTGTAAGTAGCTCCTGTGGTAGACAGTAGTGCTCACAAAGGCTTGTGACTCTGTTTTAGGGCATATGTTGTCCTTGATAGTGGGTGTGGCCATGTGACTTGTTCTGGCCAATGGCTATGAGTGGGAAGGATGACGATCCTTTCTGAATTGGGTATTAATTGTTCCTGAACATGCTGCCCACAGTCCTCTCTCTCCTTTGGTGGACCCTGAAGCATTGTGTTGGAAAGGTGATACCTTGGGATGACAGAGCTTTCATGTCATGTCCCAGAGCTTTTTCCCATGTCCCTAAACACATATGGCCACACCCCCTTTTCACACTAACTGGGAAGTAAATGCTTTCAACCACTGAGATTTTTGGGGGCACTTGTCATCCCCATATAACCCACTTCTTATGACTGATAAAATTCTTCTAGTAAAAAAAAAGGTAATTTCTTTATAATTCTGATTGCTAGAGAAAAGTTATTATATATATGTTATTATCTCCATAAAGATAAAGTTACGTACCCAGAGGTTATAGATCCTTCTGCAGCTGAAGAATTGAAGCTACATTTCATATTTGTTTTGTGTTTTCTACTCCATTGACACCAAGTGCTCTGTACTTTAGTGCCTACAGGAAATTATTGATTGTTCTACTTATACTATTTTATGTCCTTTTAGAAAAGTGTTGTGTTTTTATTTTATATTTATTTGGATGGGATTCAAGGCAAGAAAATGACATACTGGCCTACTGCCTTCAAATAAAGGAAGTTTTATTTTCTTGAAATACAGATGAAAAAGGCCAATTAAAAATTTTGTTTGTTTGTTTCTAAAGGCTGGAATCAATGAAAAATAATAGAAAAGCCTGACCTGCTTACCAGTCCATGTTGGATACAGATTATCTTTATTTCCCCCAAATCTTGTTTTAAATATTCAATTTGCATGCAGATGCATAATGCTTCTACACACACACACACACACACACACACACACACACACACACACACACATTTTGGAATCCCCTGTGAGCTATCAACCTGCTCTTTTAGAATTTACTGTCTCTGTTCATTGCATATACTATAGCTTTGTACACTTTTTGTTTTCTAGTTATATGTGTTCAGGCAGGAATTCAAATACGTGGTTCTCATCCTAGCTTTCCAAGGAATTCTCCTGAGGGGAGAAAAAACAATACACATGTTTCTTTTCTTATTTGACAAAAGCAAAACCAATCCAGGATTTAGACCCTTACATGGAAATGCCTTCCACAGCAGTCTGAGTGAAGGGCTGTTTTTGTTTCTCTTCCAGGTTTGCATCTGACCTGATTTTATTAAGAAAAAATATAGACAACGCAGCATTAACTCTAAAGCCAAAGTTCCCGCTCCATTGCCAAGTAGGAAAGACACAGCACTTAGGGACAAGTCAAATTTCTTAGTAGAGGAATTATGTAGCTGTGGTCAGACTTTTTTTTTCTTCCCTGAGAATCACTGATAACATATTTTCATGTCGAGACTCAGGTAAGAAAGGCATTCATGTCCTCAAGGGTAGGAAATGCTTAAAATATTTAAAGGCAGAAAAAGAAGTTAAAAACTAGTTTACGGGAAATAGTATGACTAGAAGAGGAATGGCTTTCTTAAAGTCAGATGAAAAAAGGTTCCTGAGCTAAGAAGTGCACAACATTCATAAGAATGTCCTCACCGGCCAGTTATGATTACTCCTGGCCTTAATTACTTTTCAACTGATGTGGAACCCCAGATATTGTCAGTGTCTGCTGTACTGAAGTAGACAGTTGAGCCATGAGATATTAGGGAAGAAGCTCAACAACAACAACAAAAAAAAACCCAGAATGATGGCTAGAAAATGCTGCTTGGAAAAATTTCAGTTCTTTTTGATGGGGTCTTTGTTCGACATTTCCTCTTCTTATCACCTTGTATTTTGCTTTCGAGTTGATAACTCCCAGACTGAGTTGAAACACAGTGATGTTTCTGCCATTCTCTTCAGAGTTCATTGTGCCTTTTTTTTTTTTTTTAAATCGGCAGCAGGAATAGAGGGAAGACTGAATTAAACAGGAGCCACGGAACATGCGTGTGCGATAACAATACAAATGGATTTTCTCTAACAGAGAAAAACAGCTGTCTCCATTATTTGAATGCCTCACCTTTCTCCATTCCATTAATTGGGTCTTTGATCACAAGCTGAGGTGGAGAGGCCCTGATAAGGAATAGGTTATTAGTAAAGTAGCCTAAAGGAATGAATCGGGCCTGGCACTTGCTGCAGAAGATGAGATAAATTCATAATGCCTGTGCATGTGAGTGGTGGCAAGCGATAGGCTTCCGACTGCCCTGAACTGCTTGCAAAGGGAGAAGACTAATACTCCCGTGCTATGATAGCTAATGCAGGATATAAATTTAGCTCCCGGGAATGGAATAGGATAAAAATTCCAGAAAGAGTTTTCTGTTAAATGGCTTACACTTTTATATCAAACTGTGACAAAGTACTTGCTAAAAATAAAATAAAATAAAATAAAACAGTTTCTTGATCTCACTATATGTTGAACACAACTGGAGGCTTTTGTATAAGAAGGGGAAAAATGACTGTTAAATTTGTTCACCAAGACATTAATAAGAGCACCCTTTGAAGTGTGGTAAAGCTAAATTGGAGGAATTAAATTTGATTGAATCTAAGCCTGTTTATTTTTCATTTCTACAGAGCGGGTGTTGAGTGATTTGTAATACTTTACTGGAAATCTTCAGGAACTTGCTATCATGTAATCCTTCTTCTTCTTCTTCTTCTTTTTTTTTTTCTGCTGAGGACTACAACCGCAGGGGACAAGGCCATATTGGTTTGTTGTTAATGTACTGGAAAGAGGTACTATGGAGAAAACAGTTAATATTAAATTACGGACACAAGGTTATCTTTCTGCCGCACATGCTCCACTGCCCTAGGCAGGGGTAATCTGTTAATAGCATTCAGCCAAAATGACACCATTAAGGAGCTGAAGCTACACATCTTTTGCAAGCTGAATGATGTATAAAGCTGGTTTTCTATCATCCTAGATGCAATAAATTATCCATGCTGCTAAAAATTGATACAAGACAGAAGTTTGATAGAAAGAGCACCCAGACATAAGCGGAAGGCCAGGCTGGCAGAAAAGGACAGCAAGACGTGGATGCCTCTCCCAGGGCACTTCATTTGTGGTTTTCTGTATACACCCTGCTCTGATTTTCCAGGTCACTGTGGTAGAGAGGAGGAGTGGCTGAGCCAGAGAGAAAATGAGTAACTCATACAATTATGTAGATGAAGACTTCTGGAAGTTTGGATGTCAGAGCTACTTTGAATGAATCATTGTTTCAGCTTTAGTTTGTGATTGGCAATGCCTACATAGGAGGCGCAGGGCATTACAAAGGGCTTGCCTTATAGAGTCATTAGTATTGTTTCCTGTTATAGTTTTACTCCTTTTAAAGTGATACAAACATGTAATAGACTTGAGAAACATGGAGTCTCTATTGCCCTAGCACTTCTCTAGCACGAAGTATTCTTTGTGGACTGCAACAGCAATGATAGAAATATTATCAAAGTCTATATGAAGTCAGAGAGTACATTTGCACCATATTTTCTGATACAGGAGATACAAGAAAAAAGAAGAGCTTGTCTCTTAATATAAGAGACTCAGACAATTGCAATGAAATGTTATAATGATGAATGTTGGTACAATGCAGGACAAACATGGAGGAAAGAGAGCCTATGTCTACTAGTGTAGTCAGAACTGACTTTAGAGAGGAAACAGCCAACACCAAAATACAAAGGAAAGAAACTCAGCTAGAAAACCAACCAAGGTATCGTCACATTTTATTAGCTAACTGCAACAACATAAACAGAAAAGTAGAATTAAAGCCAAGTTTGCCCACATGCTAAATGAGGACAACTTATGAAGTGTTGCTAAAGGCCCAGAAGGGAGAAATATTCACTGGATTGGGGTACCACAGTTGAGTTCCAGGGCATCAGCTTTTTGTTCCCAATCACTGCTCACTGACTGTAAGCTCCTCCACTTAAGTGTTTGCTTCAGTCTTAAGAACTGTAGATCACCATGAGTTTGGACTTGCATCCTGTTTGCTTCTACCGCTGCCTCAGCTTTGTACTTCCCTACTTGGGGACTGCAGGGGTCCTTCTGAAACAGCACTGAACTGTCCCTCCTCAGTTTGAATCCCTGTCTGAGGTTGCCTTTGAAAAAAGACCGCAAGCCAGATGGTGGTTGCTCACACCTTTAATCCCAGCACTCGGGAGGCGGAGGCAGGTTGATCTCTGTGAGTTCAAGGTCAGCTTGGTCTACAAAGAGAGTTCCAGGACAGCCAGGCTGTTACACAGAGAAACCCTGTCTCAAAAACAAAACAAACAAACAAACAAACAAACAAAAAACTAAGCCAAACAAACAAACAAACAACAACAACAACAAAACAAAAACCATGCCCCTTGATTAGGTTTCTGAAACTTAGTATGCTGGCCAGGCTGCTTCCTGACCTCACCTTGGCCACTTCAACAACCACACTACCTGTATATGGGATCTAACTAAGAGAACTACCTCTTAACTATCTCTCTAGGTTTGCTGATCTCTGGAGTTTCAGTTTTCCTTACATTCATGTCCCACATATTTTCTCATTTCTCCTTCTCCCCCTCCTCCTCTTCTCTTGCTAATTTGAAGTTTTTATTCAGGTGCTAGAGTACTCTCTGACAACTGACTGGGACTAGAAGTCCGTGTTGCTCTTGCCCCACCTGTTTTCTCTGGTCTTAGTAGCTGTCACTCTCTTGCACAGGTCAGCCCTGTGAAGGTGGAGTCTATGGTAGCTCTGTTCCCTTTACGTGTCCAGTTCCCAACATGGGGCTGGACACACCCACCAGCGAGCACCTGCTGAGCATCAGAAACAGGCTAACAGCACACAACAATGGCTGGAGAAGTCCTCAGGGATTATCGTGAGATCCTTGGGACTATAGGAGACCGTGACTGGACCCTGGGAGACGTTTCTCACTGGCTGAGCCAGGGGTGACTGGGAGTCAGTTGTACAGTCACACAGCTGGAAGCTAGCTGATGAAGGAGACAAAGCGTAGGTTGTTTTCAATCGCAGAATGTTTAGACACCAGCCCTATTTCCTTTTTTCTCAATTTTTTAAACCAAATTTGGAGTTTCCCCCACTTGTCAAACGCTGCTGACCTTTTTACTTTATTTTGTACTGTGTAGAATGTTTTAAACAGTAAAAAATTAAATTTATTTAATTTTTAATTTCTTGAGATTATAAAATAATCTTTTCCTCTCTCCAAACCCTCCCATGTACCCCCTTGCATCGTTAAAATTCATGGCTTCTTTTTTCTTTGTTGTAACATATATCTGTAAGGTATATTTATTTATTCCCAAAGATATAAATACAATCTGCTCAATCCATATATATGTTGTCTGGGCTGACCATTTGGCACTGGAAGACCAATTGGTGTGCTCTTTCCTATGAAAGAGTTTCAGCTCTCAGCATTCTTTGTTTGCCTGCAGTTCTTAGTCTAGGCTTGAGGCCTTGTGAGCCTTCCCTTGTAATGGAGACCACAACAGAAAGTCACAATTGATCAACATGCAGAGGTATGGAGCTCAGTCTCAACTGTGTGAACTTTTTGATACCGTAAGTGATAGACTCAAGGTAGTCATAATACACTAAGTTTTTTTTTTTTTAGGCCTTATTATTTTAGTTGTATGTGTATGATATGTGTGGTCACATTTACGGCATGGCATACATGTGAAGGTCAGAGAACAAATTTTTAAAAGTCAGATGTCTCCTTCCACTTTTATGTGGGGATTGAATTCCAGTCATTAGGCTTACAAGGCCAGTGTCTTTACTGACTGAGCCATGTTGGCAGCCCTGGAGGTTATTTTCTATGTATTTTTGCCAAATAATATAGGGGAGCAACCATAGTGTGATTCTAAAGGACAGTTGAATGAATAGCAATGACTTAGTCCTTATCTTGTTTTTAAAAATGGTAAACAAAAGGGTGAATGATATGGACTTGCAAAATGTCCACACCTAGGGAGAAAGGCATTAAAAGAAAGTGGCAGCTGATTACACTACAGTGTTATAAGAATTATGACAGGCAGCTTTGTACAGCAATACTGAGAAGATGAGAGAAAGGCCATTTCTTGGAGAAAACGACATGTGAAACACATTTGAAAGACCAAGAAATAATAAGTAAACTAAGCCATACGAAGAGGAAGAGGCCTGGAACTGGAAGAAGCAGTGAAGACATGAATTCATGGGAGGAATCTTAGTTTCCTGGGTATCATCCAGGCAGAGCCAAGGTTTCTCAGAAGACACTGTTGTCAAGTATTTTGTCTCATTTGTAGTATAAGGACACTTACACTTCTCAGATATGTCATGGTTTCCCTAAGAACTCACATGGCCCATGAGTCTTTGTGCTGAGGTTTTGTCTTCTATCTCCAGCAAGAAATTTCTTCCCATATTCTCCACCAGCATCATGCTTGGTACTGTTTACTCGTTGTCTTAGTTAGGGTTTCTATTGCTGTGAAGAGACACCATGACCAAGGCAACTCTCATAAAGGAAAACATCTAATTGTGGGTGGCTTACAGTTTCAAAGGTTTAGTCCATTACCATCATGGTGGGACATGCTGATGTGCAGACAGACATGGTGCTGGAGAAGGAGCTGAGAGTTCTACATCTTGATATACAGGCAACAGGAAGTGAACTGTGTTACTGAGTGTAGCTTGAGCAAAGGAAACCTCAGAGCCCACCTGCACAGTGACACAATTCCTCCATCAAGGCCACATCTACTCTAACAAAGCCACACCTCCTAATAGTGCCACTCCCTTTGGGAGCCATTTTCTTTCCACCCACCATACTCATCTTCTGCCCTACATGTCTTCACTCACAATGCTTTCTTATGACTAATATATCTGTTTCTCCTGACTATTGTCCTGGCTCCTTTTCCTTCTACTCAATATTTTTCCATATTCCATTGACAATAAGTATATCCAATTCATTTATTCCATAACCATCTATTAAGTCTCCAAACATTTAAAAACATGAGCCCCAGGTACTGGTGATGCCAAAACACTGTGTGATTTATCAGTTGTAGAAATGTGCCTGATTTGCAAAACTCCTATATATGCTCTAAATTCCTTGCTATTGAAGTAGGAATACTCAATACACCCATATTATGGGGACTGGGAAGAAGTAAGTGAAGTGATACTATTGACATACAGAGAAATGGTGCTCGCTGTGACAGTTTCATACCTATGTGTCATTACACTTTCATTCACTGCTTTCATTGTCCTCCTTCTGTGGAGGCCCACAAAGGTTCCTAGTGAGAGCTGAGCTTGCTTTACCCAGCAGGGCTGCATTAGAGTATTGCTTGACCATGTGTGTGGTTACCAGGTGATTGGAAGGGTCTGCCCTTGGCTGTGCTAGGGGGAGGTCTTTTGCTCCACCCCTTGGCATTCCTATAAAAAGCCCTTTAGAAGAGACAGAGGAGGCTGGTTGATAAGGTTCCAGGCCCACCCAAGGCTATCCTGTGTTTCTATCTGTTTCTTTCCCCTCCATCTTTCTATCTAATATCTCTTATCCCTCACTCCTCAAGAGTACCTCGTCTTAAGTCTTAAAATGTGGGAGCTGGTCTCCCACATCCCTCCCCACTTTTCCCATTCTTGCTGGTTTTCTTCTGCTTTTATAATATATGTATTTAATCATCCTTTCTTATCACCCCCTCCCTTTAGAGTCTTTTCTAGCCTCTTATCGTTCACTTGATAATTTTATGTCACAGACACTACATACACCACACACACACACACACACACACACACACACACACACACACACACAGGGTTGGGGGAGATACAGATACAGAGACAAAGAGAAGTTTACACCTAAATTCCATATATAAAGAGAGGAAATATATGATATTTGTCTGTCTGAGTGTGGCTTATTTTGAAATAAGCTTAATGATCTTCAATGCCACCAATTTCCTCATAAATAACAGAATTTCATTTTTCTTGTACAGCTGAATGGAATTTTATTGTGTACATGTCGCACACATTTTCTAATCCATTCTTCTGTTTATGTGTATCTAAGATGGTTTAAGGCCCTGGCTATTGTGACTAGTGCAGCTGCAAGAAGCATGGCTATGCAACTATGTGTGGTACACTGGCTTATCGGGTGTGTACACCCAGGATAGTGTAGCCGGGTCTTCGGTAGTTCTGCTTCCAGTTTGTTGAGAACTCTCTATGCTGATTTAATAGTGACTGGACCAGTTTACTTTTCACCAGCAGTTAAATGTGAAACACAAAACATGGAACCTACTAGAAGAAAGGGGGTGATGTGATGGTTAGTCTTTTTGGTTAACTTGACTGGATTTAGAATCACCATGGACAGCACAGCTCTGGGTGTGTCTATGAGGGTGTTCTCAGAGAGCTTTCCCTGAGAAGTAAGACCTACCCTGAATATAGGTGACACTCTCTCATGGGTTAGTCTTTGAATGAATGAAATGAAGAAAGGGAGATGAACGCCAGCATTCTTCTCTCTCTGCTTCCTGACTGTAGATGCAGCGTGGCCACTTGCCTCACTCACACACTCACCACCCTGACTTCCCTGCCAACTGTGAAAACAAAACAAAAACAAAAACAAACAACAAAACTCTCCCTTCTTCAAGATGTGTTTGTTGGATATTACGTTCTAGAAATGAGAGAAGAAAACACTTACTTTCACTGGAAGCTCATCCAAGGAAGAGAAAATTTTATGCACTTCCTGTTAGTTACATTCTGTGAACAAAATCTCAAGTTGAGGATAAACATTGGATTTCTAAAACAAATTCAGTGCTATATTGAGCTACTGAGTGTCTATGGTCCACACAGATATCGTGAAAGGTAAACTGTGCTCCTTGAACTTGTGATCTACAAGGAAAAACAAAGACACATGAAAGGACCTTAAGAACACAAAAGGCTTTATGTAATCTGTCAATGATATTATGTGAGACAAAAGTTTCTAAGGAATTTATTAAGGGGAAATCCATGCTTTCTATTGACTTGAGTGAGAAGAAATGTCCAAGGAGTTTTTCCTTGTGCAAGGCTGACCTCTGCTGTGTCTGGTCCACCATGAAGGGCTGCAGTTTCCACACCAGAGCTCAGTGGTGCCATATGTACTGTGTACCCCCTCATCTGTCCCTGAGCATGCTTCTCCTAATGCAGGGTTTGGCCTCAAGTCTTGAGGAGAAGCGTTTATTCACAGAGATAAGTATTGGAAGGAGCATTTGTGGTCCATATTGTGGTCTTTTTGTTGTTACTCCTAAAAAGGTTTCAGGTAGAAATAATGCTAATAAATGCATGCATATTTTTATTACATTAACAGTGGGCTTATTCTAGAACTTTCTGGTCTTTTTAATTAGGCTTTAGTTTGTGCCTCTAGGATCCTTTGATTTTTGTTCTTTAATAATCCAGAAGGGACTGCTTGCTAAAGTACAGGGTTCAGCTGGTCTTCGCTGGCCTGGGGATCTAGACTTGCTCTCTTTGTTTCTGTCTCCCAAGCTTGCCTCATATTGCTCAAGTAAACCACCACATCACTTCAATTCTTACCATCTCTTGACCTAATGAGGTGCATTGCCTTATACTCATGGTATAGAAATCATGATGAATATACACAGTAGCAGATGTGACTGGGCAAACACTACTTCTAAGACTGTTGGAACACATCGGAAGTCTCCCAAGGATTGTTTGATAAATTCTCTTGCTCAGGAAGCTAAGAATGAGATTATTTCTGATATATTCAAATAAAAAATAACTGAAAAAAGGAAGACCAATTGACAATAGGGAAAAAATGAAAGCAAATTGAAAGGAATTTTAATTCTATGAAGAGTCTATAGACAATCTCACTCTAAATTTGGACAGCCTATAGAAAAGAGTGAATCTCTGTATAGCATTGTCAAATACAAAAGACTAAACTATGGAAGTCACAACTGTTCACACAGCCTCCATGCTTTTGGTGAGGACACTGGAGAGAGCACCGGGGAAAGTATGCACATCTCTTCTGAGTAAATAGCACAGGAATTAAACCATTTTGTCTCTCAAGAGACAATCTTAATAAAGAATGAAGACAAACAGAACTTTGAAATTTTTTTAATAAACTCTGTTTTTTGTCACTTTGGCACAGGGTTATTCTTCTAGCTAAATGAAATATTTGATAATCAGCTTTTGATCACATAGTTTATTCTGTATATCCTTTCCATTGATATATTTATCCTTGCAGAGAAAACAAAATACACAGCTATTGGAATGTTTGTCATAAACGATGCTTGGATGGGTTGGGAATTAGTGGATAAAAATCACACTCCAGAGTCCATAATTTCAATAAATACAAAAGCAATTATGCTACCTCTATACTGCTAGTATTTCAGAAATTTAACATTTGAGGATAATTATTCCAGTGACCAAAAGGATGTACTGTTTTTGCTAACAAATTCCATCCACATTCTGATGGTTTTTATGCACATCTTCCCATTTCCTCTTTTATTCTCCATTATAGTCTACTTACTTTTATTTATTTATTTATTTATTTATTTATTTATGGTTTTTTTCGAGACAGGGTTTCTTTGTGTAGCTTTGCACCTTTCCTGGAACTTGCTTTGTAGACCAGGCTGGCCTCAAACTCATAGAGATCTGCCTGCCTCTGCCTCCCGAGTGCTGGGATTAAAGGCGTGCACCACCAATGCCCCGCAGTCTGCTTACTTCTAATCACATCTGATTTCCAGGTATACATTGATGGCTGTTTCACACAATGAATTTTGGACAATAATAAAATATTGGTGCTTAAGTTCTGGATATCATAATGAAAAGTACAGTTAATGCCTGATTTGTTATTATTTTTTTATCTAGAAAATCTTCTTGCAGTTAATTGGCAGCCTACTTGGCTTTTCTTTTCTTTTCCTCCTGTATGTATTTGACATGTAATCCCACACAAGTATATGATGTTCATTGCTTGTTGTAGTATTCTAAAAAAAATTAGTGTTTTCTAATTTAAAAATATATTCACTGAAAAATTTCACACACATATACCACATATCTTGATTATATATTCCCAACACACCCTCCCTCAAACTCCCCCAGGGGCTGCCTCAGTGTGTCTTCCTCCCAACTTCATGCCTTATGTCTTCTTTCAAAAAAATGTTCTTAACACACTGAGTCCAATTAGTGCTGTCTCTTTGAGGGTGTGAAAACATCCACTGGGGCATGGGTGACTCACCTCGGCCATCCCCCCCCAGTGACATTACTTAGTGCCAATAGCTCCACAGGTAGGGATGGGGCCTCAGAAGCAGCTCCTCTCTTCACGCTGCAAGTTTTAACTGGCTTGGCCTTGTTTAGACAAACACAGCTGTTGTGAGTTCATCCACCCAACAGTCACGTCATATCCACAGGGCAGGACTTCAAAACTCCTTCCCATTCTCTGGCTTGTGCATCCTTTTCACCCTTCTTTTCATGATGTCCCCTAGGTATGTATATGTGTGTGTGGAGGGGGGTTGATATAGTGAGGAGAGATAGACAAATGTCCAGTTTTTTTTTTTTAATGATCTACTTAATTTATCTAAAGAACTCCAAAACATGAAGCAAACAAAGCCCACCTGGTCAAAACCTCTTCCTACTCACCCACACTGCATTTAGGTCTAGTTCAAACTCAAACTATATTCTTAATAGAGGCAGAAGATGGCTGAGAAAATGCCTAAAATGTATGTGGGAAGATTTATATATCAAATAAACCAACAAGCAACAGTCTTAAAAGGCAAAAGGCACAGTCTATATGGGTGTATTGACAATGCCTTCTCCACAGCAGGAAGACAGGATTGTGGATTTCTGTCCTGTTCAGAGAGGCTGAAAAGCCAGAAAGAAATCCATTCCATTTTTGAGGAAAGCTGCAGAATGAAGAGGCAGTGTTTAAGTTGTTTGACAATCTATGTGGGCTAGGAAGATAGAAAAAGGGAAGTCAGTTCACTAATATGCACAACCTCTTACTGTAAGAAATATCACAGTGTACCTGGGGACATTTGTGCCATTCTGGAGCTGTGGTCTCTGTTCCTACACAGATCCCTCCCAAATTGCTGGTCCAAGGAGAACAGTTGTCACTTAAGAATGACACAAACCAGATAAGGCATGAGATCTAGGCCAGAAATATGAAAAGAACGGAATAGGGAGCGGGAATACCAGAGGAACATTGGCTAGAAAAATATTACAAAGCACCATAGCATAATCAGGAGCAAACGTATTGCTTTGTCTTACAAACCACAAACCATTTTTGAAGTTCAGAGTAGAAACCAGGGAACACAGAAGATGTATGATGATCACTGAAGGAGATAACCAGAGGAGAAACCACTGGAATTCACGAATCAAAAGAGTGATAAAAATGAGCAATTCTAGTTGGAAAGACCAATTGATAACACAAGGGAGGTTCAACATCACAGAAAATGTAATAAGATATGTGGGGATGGACTGAGAAATGTCCATGATTAAAGGTAGCTAGGTAGGTCCTGGGAGCAAAGGAAATGGAGAAATGCTTAAAAAGGTATCTTTCTCCCTGCTCCCATCTCTCTTTCTCTGTCTCTCTTTTTCTGGTGGGGCCTCATAAAGCCCAGGCTGTCCTTAAGCTTACTGTGCAGCTGAGAAAGACTTTGAATTCCTGATCCATTCACATCAACTGTCCATGTGCTAGGATTATAAGTGGTTACCATCACACCCAGCACAAAACATACCCATGTTGTGTTGTCTAACAAATCCCATAGATTTTGTTAGCTTAAAACAATACTCATTTATCACTCTACAGATTATGAAGGCTGGAAATCCGATACAACTCGATTGGGTCCTCTGAAAGGAGTTTCAAAGGGCTGATATGAAGGAGCTGACCAATGGCTCATTCATCTGAATCATCTCGGAAATGATTGATTTCCGTTCATTCTTACTATTGGCAAAACTATTTTTGCTATTTCAGGTGTGGGGATTTTTCTTTCTGGCTCTTAGTTGTGGGCCACACTCATCTTTTAGAAACTGCTCATAGCCCTCATGATATGGATTCCTCCATCACATCAAATTCTTCTTGATTCTAATCTCTCTGACTTCTGGTCTCAACCCGAGAAGACCGAGATTAAAATAGTTAATATGGTTTCATCTGGCCCATCTAGATAAATTTTTAATACCAAGTGTGCCATGTACAAAGTTCATTATCATAGGAGGACATCTTGCTGCAATGGGAGGTTCTGGAGTTTAGCATGTAAAATAGTTGCATTGGTCTTAAATTCCTGCACACTGTACAAGTGTAACTATAATCTTCCTTGTAAGTGAAAAGAAAATGAAATCTATAGTTAGAAACAGCACAATGGATGGAATGACAAAAGCTGAACATATGCTAAAATTTTTACTGGACTTTAGAAAGCTCTATAGTGACAATAAATGCTAGACTACAGCTTAATATTGTCTGCAACATTCTCAGAGAAGGAAAGTATAACAAAACTATATTTTTGTTTGTTTATGTATACAAAATGCATAAGAACTATACTTAACAAAACATTCTCAGAGAAGGAAAGTATAACAAAACTATATTTTTGTTTGTTTATGTATACAAAATGCATAAGAACTATACTTAACGAAACATTCTCAGAGAAGGAAAGTATAACAAAACTATATTTTTGTTTGTTTATGTATACAAAATGCATAAGAACTATACTTAACAAAACTATTATTTAAATGTAAAGGCCACAGAAAAGAATTTTAAAATGTTCTGCAGAACAAATATCAGAGTTTCAGTTAAGCTTCTCAAATAATTGGACAAGAGACTTCAACTAATCAGATAAATAACAGATATAAAAAACAAGTCTTGTCTTCACATGTTAACTACTTCAAAAACTTTCCCCCAATATCAATGGATTAACACAGAAAGCATATTTATACTCGTAACATTGTTCACCTTGTCCTAGAGACAGCTCCTCCTACGTTAAGGACTGGCTAACAAGGAAAGGTGGGGGAGGGGAAAACAGCTCATGTGACATTTAATGCTGTTATGGTTTGGATTCTAAATGTCTCTCAAAAGCTATCTGTAGAAAGCGTCTCATCATTAAATGAGATATAGTGGAACCATATGGGGCCTAGTGGAAGAAGTCAGGCCATAGGGAGGCATCCTTAAAGGAGATGTTAGGGTTCTGGCCTCTTAAGTCTCTCTACTTGCCTCCTGGCCACCATAAAGTAAGAAGCTTTTTGCACCATGTTCTTTGATCCGCACCCAGTGTAATGGGGGTCAAGTGGCCACAGACTGAAGTTCAGAAACGATCAACTAAAATACATTTGATTTTCCTTTTAAGTTAGCCATCTCAGAAAGTTTGCCATAGTGATGGAAAACTGGCTAAAGTGAATTCATAGACCAATAATTGGTGTGAATAACTTAAGTCAAGAAGGTGTTGAAAGATATAATCTTTTTTTTTTCAAGACAGGGTTTCTCTGTGTAACTTTGCGCCTTTCCTGGATCTCGCTCTGTAGACCAGGCTGGCCTTGAACTCACAAAGATCCACCTGCCTCTGCCTCCCGAGTGCTGGGATTAAAGGCATGCGCCACCACCGCCCGGCCAGATATAATCATTTAATCTGCCAAAAACAAATGGAATGTATGATTGTGGGGGTTCAAATGAAAATATCTTATATATTTGAATGTTTTGTCCCCAGTTCATAGGACAGGGGTAAGGATTAGGAAAGGGTTAGGAAATATGAACTTATTAGAGGAGGCATGTCACTGTGGGCAGGCTTTGAGACTCCAAAAGTCCACACTATTCTCAATTTGTTCTCTGCTTCATGCTTGTGGGTTAATATGTGAGCCTCAGCTACTGCTCCAGTACTATGCCTGCCTGCCTACTGTTGTGCTCACCACCATAGTGGTCATGAGCTCTAACCCTCTAAAACTGTAAGCGCCAATAAACTCTGTCCTCTATACATTGTATCTTACCATAGCAATAGAAAGGGATTAAGATAGAAGTTGGTGTCAGGGAGTAGGCTATTGCTATGACAGGGCTGACCATTTGTTGTTGTTGTTGTTGTTATTGTTTGTTATTTTTGTTTTTATTTGTTTTATTTGGAGGAATCCTACAAAGACTTTGGGACTCTGAACTAGAGAAGTGGTTAAATATCATAAGTGGGTCTTGATGAGCCACCCTAGCACGAACTTTGAAGACAATAGTGCTGAGAACAATGTGGATTACAGAGGCCCAGTATAAGAGGTTTCAGAGGGAAACAATATTAACAACTAGGCTAGAGACCTTTCTTTGTAGTATTTTGGCAAAGATGTAGCTGCCCCTTGCCCTTGTCCTAAGAATGTGTCTGAGGCTAAATTGAAAAGTATTGAATTCACCTTCCTTGGCTGAGGAGATTTCAAGACAGACTAACACTGACTCTGTTGCATGGTCATTAGTAATCACTCTTAGGTAGGACTACAATGAAAAAGAGCATCCAGGGCAAAAAGAAATACAAAATGTCCAGTTGGAAAAGAAAAGGAGCACTAGGAAATTTAATGCTGGAGCCAACACTTATGTTGAATGGAAAAACCTATCCAATCATTGCATCTAATTCAAAGTAATGTGGATAACACTGTTCTTATTAGATTTTCCCCACCAGAACAATAACGTCAGGGACATCATGGGGGTAACCAACCACTCTCTGATTGGATTTAAGTCCTGCTCCACAAGATGAAACCCACACCTGACACCACTGTCAGGCCAAGAACCTGTGACAACACAAGTCATAGGTCCTAAGGGAGAACCTACTACCATTATTCTGAAAAATGGACATTGCATTAAACTAACTCTTAATGACTTGGATTAAGGCATTTCTCAACCCTCATTAGAAAAGCTTCTATTTGTAGTAGATGTCGACTAACACAGAGGCCTACAACTTGTCAAAGTACAGAGAATGAGAGATTGCAGAATTCTCAGCCTTAAATAAGACATCTTTATCACAGCTCATCATTCCAAGGTTCAGGGATTATTGCAGAAGAAAAGACAGAGTATAAAATCCAGAGGCAGTGGACAGGGAAGCAGCTACACATTTGAGTTCACAGCAGTTGTGACATTACTCACAAGACCCACAAAAGCTCAAGCCAAGACCCAACATGGAGAAGATACACAGAAAGTCAGATTTGCTGTCATAGGATTCTACAGAACCTCTCATTTTCTGAAAGGGATAGTGTTGGCATCTAATAACAATGGTAGGGTGAAGAAGGTTGGAAGGTGAACTGGCAAATCCTTCACTGTGGCTTGAGTTTTCCTGCCTGGCCCACAGTCAGGATAAATCTCTTTCACCTGCCAGTCCCACAGTCGCTCAGACCCAACCAAGGAAACACAGAGACTTCTATTGCTTATAAACTGTATGGCCGTGGCAGGCTTCTTGCTAACTGTCCTTATATCTTAAATTAATCCATTTCTATAAATCTATGCCTTGCCACATGGCTCGTGGCTTACCGGCATCTTTACATGCTGCTTGTCCTGGCGGTTGCTGGCAGGCAGTCTGGCAGGCCGTCTCCTTCTGCCTTCCTGCTCTTTTAATTCTCTCTGTTAGTCCCGCCTACTTCCTGCCTAGCCACTGGCCAATCAGTGCTTTATTAGCAACACATTTGCCATACAGAACAGCCCACAGCACTTCACTGCTTCCATGTTTGATAAGGGCATTAGCAGATAATTGTAGCAATCCTAAATTGATATTGGTTTATCATTGAAAAATCCAGATCATACAATAGAGATAATATATGAAAGGAGAAAAAGGGCTTGGAGATAGAGGAAGGGAAACAGTGGAAGGCAGATCAGGGTATGGCATATGGGACTGAAGATGATCAAATTCTATTATATGCATGTATGAAATGTCATCATAACACCCATTGCCTTATACAATTAATAAATGCTAATCAAAATTGAAAAATGCAAGACTAAATAGAACAAACTAAGATAATAAACTAATCGACCTCCAAGTGACTTTGAGACGATAATTTCTCTTGCATCCTGAGTACCATTAAACTGACTAAAGTAGAAGACGGTGTGAGCAGCAGCAATGCACTGTGCAATGGAGGTTGTGACCTGGAACTCCCAGGAAGCCTGCAGAGCACACGTACTCACAGACACAGCTATGCCAGAGTCCCACAGCACAAACCTGCCTATGTCTATGACATTCATATTTATGCTGCTCCCTTGTAGTATGATTCTTTGAGGAAATCAGCCATTCAGTAATGGTAAGTCTGTGATATTTGGTCCCCTCTAACCTGAAAGTGTGACCTAATCCCTCAAAAATACCAGTTAGGCATTCAATGGCAGATGATTAATTCTGTCCAGAAGCCTTCTGCCCTGGAGGGTGAGTGATGCATTTTGACTCTTTGCTTTGTTGACCACACTGCTTCCATCATCACCACTATCTGAAGATACACAGAAAGTCAGATTTGCTGTCATAGGATTCTACAGAACCTCTCATTTTCTGAAAGGGATAGTGTTGGCATCTAATAACAATGGTAGGGTGAAGAAGGTTGGAAGGTGAACTGGCAAATCCCTCACTGCTTCCATGTTTGATAAGGGCATTAGTGGATAATTGTAGCAATCCTAA
Organism: Peromyscus attwateri; assembly: GCA_902168425.1. Lineage (NCBI taxonomy): Eukaryota > Metazoa > Chordata > Mammalia > Rodentia > Cricetidae > Peromyscus > Peromyscus attwateri. The sequence goes on along the minus strand of CABHPP010114817.1, from coordinate 7,510 downwards.
ATTGATATTGGTTTATCATTGAAAAATCCAGATCACTCAGGCAGAGAGTTCCAGGCTACTGTACTAAGCAAGCAACGAGGTTAGAGGAAGTGTAGGCTAAGGGAGAAGGAACACTGGGGGCAGAGGGAAGGGGGTCCATGACTGCAGAGGCTGAAGTTCAACACACTGATGTTTCAGTTCTTATTTTCCTTGTTTGTTTTGCTTTTTGCCTTACAGTGATGGTAAGCTGCCAGGTAGACAAGCAAGTACAGGTATGGGCTGAGAGGGCATGTCACACTTGACTGACATTCCTTAGACCCATCATTTTGTGTGCATCAACAAGCTTCTAATCACTAGCATCTCCATTTTTATCTGAGGACATTCTGGGCCCATCCCAGAGCTAGAAAAGGATGTGTTGCTTCTCCTTACAACATACTGGGATCAGGGATGTCCAACTTTCAGCCCTCTGGCCACAGATGCCTCAGATAACTACAACTGTGGCCCAATACAAAATAATGAAATTACTTAAAACATTATGTAATTTTTGTGTTCTTTTCTTAACTCAGTGGCATAGTTCTTCAGTGTGAATTTAGTAGATACAAAAATGTGTCATCATGTCCATGTCAAAAGCTTGGGCATACCTGCTGTAGGTTGTAAGATGAATTGCTAAACTGTCTTATTAATAAAAAAAAACTGGAACCAGATATTGGGGTGAAAACTGAGAGATCAGAGAAGTAGAAAGAAGCCAGTCATGTTCTTACCGCTAGGAAATCCTCAGCCAAAGAGAGCTACTTCCTGTATACTCACGCCTATATCCTTTCTGTGTCCTGCCATCTCACTTCCTCTCTCCATCCAGCCACAACACTTCCTCTTACTGCCCAGTTCTATCACTTCTTGTCTGTCCATACAGACCTCCAGACCACTATGGTTAAGTAGTGCTGGGAATTAAAGGCATGTGTCACCACACCAGGCTCTGTTCCCAGTGTGGCCTTGAACTCACAGAGATCCAGATGATTCTTTGCCTCCTGAATGCTAGGATTAAAGGCATGTGCTACCATGTTTAGTACTATTAATACTATTAATACTATGTTTAATATAGTGGCTGGCTTTTTCCTCTGATCCTCAGATAAGCTTAATTGGGGTGCACAAATAAAATATCACCACAGGAAGTGCTTAGTACTAGACTACCTCTGGGCATAGTTTTGACCAGTGATCAGAATACCAGTACCCAATATACTTAACCACATGTGTGTTATATAATATAATTGGTTCTCTTCAGAGAAGTGGGACCTCTGTGAGAGAGAGAGAGAGAGAGAGAGAGAGAGAGAGAGAGAGAGAGAGAGAGAGGAGGGGAGGAGAGGAGAGGAGAGGAGAGGAGAGGAGAGGAGAGATTGACTTTCAACATTGGTTAAGATTAGTGAAAGGGCCAGCAAGTGTGAAATTTAAGAGACAGGCCAGCAGGCTGGAAATGCATGTGAACTTTGCTGCTGCAGTCTTGAGTCTGATGTCTTCAGGACAGCGGGACAGTTCACACAGCTGGAAACTCAGGCAGGGTCTCTTGTAGTCTTGAGGCAGAATTCCTTTGCAGGGAGAATTGATGTTTACCACTAAGTCCTTTAACCCATGGGAAAAACCCACCCACCTATGGAGGGTAACATGGTAATCTGTGTTGTCAGAACACATTGGTCAAATCTAAAAAACGCCTTCACAGCAACCCCTAGTCTAGTGTTTGATAGACAACTGGGAGCCCCAGCCGAGCCAAGACGACACAGAAAACTAGCTGCTGGTCCAGGCTTGTGTCCCACACTGCTTCACCGCTCCTCCCCACTGGATTTAGCTTGAGCGTCTTTTATTGGCTTTCTTAGTTGTCTTTCTTGTCCTTTGTCACTACATACTCTAACAATAATGGTCTTGGTGCTCCTGAAGGAAGCTGTGCATTGGTATATTTGAGGAATTATTCATTATTGCAGTTTGAAATATTTATCTGTTGGATGTTTCCCACAGACTAATTTTTTAATACAGTCATCCGATCGTCCTTTACCTCTTTTCCAGCAGCTGGAGGATGGGGGAAGAGAGAGGCTAACCCAATTTCCCTGTCGGGGGAGGTGGAAGCAAGAGCAGGAGGTGGAAGGGCACACATCTGACGCACACTCAAGCGCCTGGGCGGAAGTACAGAAACTGCCAGAAACTTTGAGTGGCTTCTGCAAGAGCAGAAGCACAAATTGGCGGCAGCACAGTGGCACTCCCAGCAATTCCCTGGCATCACGGGGCGGTGCTGACAGGGCTGCTGCAGGCTGTGTGGAGGCTGTCTGGAGACGAACAACAAGCTCATCATTTGTCTTGCCTCCCTGGCAAGGGAAGGCAGGCTGGTGAGACATCACTTCATTTCCATTTCTTTTGTTTTATCTTGAAAAGCAGAGGTCTGAGGGTGGAAGTCAGAGAGGGACAGGGAATGGATGTGGGATATAAGCCAAGCAACAGGTTATAATCATTTTTAGCATTCGTTATACCTAATTGCATGAATACACAAAACAGAATTTGGGTCCTGTGAAAGTCAGGTAAAGGGATAAGAAGATTAATGACATGAAGTCTTTTAAATTTTATTTTCCAGTCTGATGGTCCTAGTCTAGAGATTTCAAACTAATGGATTATTTTCATATAGCCAAGGAATAGAAAAATAATAAACATGTTTAATTCTAATTAAATCCCTACATTGTGTTAAAAGTCCTATAGGTTAAGCCTTTCAATATGTCTATGGCATACACAATGCTCTATGCTCATTTTTCAGGGAAGAAGACAAAATTAGTGAGACTAGTATTTAATGTATTGTGCAAAGATCATGCAACCTGTGACTGGAATAGTTTGAACTCAGGCTAGCCTTCATTCTGTGCATCTATGAACCAGAACATTACAATAGTGCTCAATATGTGGGCTAGGTTAGCCTTGAATTCAGAGAGACCTACTATGCTTGTAAGTAAGTGCTGGGATTAAAGGCATGTTGCCACCACGCCCAGCAAGTTACTGGCACTTTACTTGCTTAAGATAAATAATAAATCTTCCAACATGAATAGTTTCTTAGCAGGGCATAAGTCAGGCATTGGAAACAGCTCAGGTCTCATGGTCAATGGTTTTTCTTTGAGAGCAAGATTAATGTTAATGTTTAGAATGTCAGTGTTATCCTCTGATGGAAATCTACTATAGTAAATCTATTAAAAAATTTTAACTTATTAGGGCAAAGACTTTGTCTTACATGCAAAATTGTAAACATTTCAATGTCCTCATGCTTCTTTATGGTATTTATATCTGTCTAAAGAGATCATCCATCTGCAGTTATTCTGGTACAAAGAATAATTGTGGGTAAAGGGGAAGAGAAAGTTGAACAACTTTACCTAAACTGTGCACAGCGAGTCCTTTAACCAGAGTTTGCTGTCAGTCACAACAGTACACACTGAACGTTCTACACTATCTGTGATTACTCCTCTAGTGTGCAATGCCTGTGAATTACTGCAGGCTGGATCCATTTCCTGAATATGTATTTTATTATTATAAAACCAGATCAATGAATAGGTTTAGTTAAAGATGCTGACATGCAAAAACACCATTCCCCCTGTTTTCTTGATGTCCTGTCTATCTGTAGCTGTTAAGATTTGGATCTTTAATGTCCCCCCGCCCCATGTTGCAGGCGTTATGACTTAGTTCCCAGCTGATGGTGCCATGGGAAATTAGTCAGACTTCCAGGAGGGTTAGCCTAGGAGCAGGAAGTTAAATCATTGGCGGGGTGTCCCAGAAGGGGCTGTTCCTTTGCTGGATCACATGCCCCCTGCTACGAAGTTCTACCACTCTGTTAAAGGACAAGCCAGGGCTAATCATGAGCTAGCTGTTGGAAGCTTGGCTTATCCAGTGCCCTCTAGGGCCAGCCTTCACACATTGATATTGTAGAAATTTCCAGCCAGTAGTTTGGCCTCACTATTCTGTGCCATATTTGTTTTAATATCTCTGAGGCAGTGACTACAGAAGATGTGGGAGTAAATGTCAGTTTGTTAATAATTTTATTTCAGCCTTCATCAAAAGATGTCTTCCAAGTGCTAATTGCTGCCAACCATTTTCTCTGGATATAATTAGAACGGAACATTTTTTAACATTAAAATTCTTTTGTGGTGTATGACCTATTGCACATGGTACAAGGAAATTGTTGTAATATTCAGTAATAAACAGAAAGGAATGATCAGATCATCAGTAAAATAAAGACCGACTAGGGTAATAAGTTGTTTTAATCTGATCTTATTCCCATTTAGAATAAAAGAGATTCATCAGAAATTCAAGAGATAACTCAGCATTTCTAAGAACTCATAAAACAACTTTACATTTAATCAATGTAACAAGATTTTAACAATTTACAATATTCTAAGGTTGCAGAAAATTTAGAAGAAAATGAAATTTTTTTGAAGTGCAATTTTCTCAGATTCTTCATTAATTAATATTTTGCTATCTTTGTTGTTTCTGTCTCCATCCATCACCCATCACCCTGCATGTATGTCTATGTATGAGCATATGCATGTGGACATGTATGTGTGTATGCATGAATGTGTGTCTATGTGCATGTGTATGTGTGGATGCATGATGTATTAGTATTATTAGTTGAGAGCAAGTTCTGAATGTTGTGCTCATTGGCTCTTAAAAATGTCAGTGTGTATTTCTCTAAAATATTGATAGTTTCAAATGAGGAAAGTTAGTATTACTTTGGTGCAATTATCTAGACTGAGAAACTTAGTAAAAAGTTTTCAGTTACCATATGTTTTCTAGTCACTCTATTTTATTATTTTGTATTGTTCTGGTGAATCTAACCTCATGGTGAATGTTGCATTTAGCTTGTGTATTTGCCTTTCATGGTGTTGGTTAGTACATGCCGCTTACTGTGTGGACTCTTGCTCTGTTTTCATTGGTGTGATGCTCCTCCATAAGTAGCTGTGGGCCATGCCCTACATAGGAATGGCACATTGGTGTGTCATGTCTTTATTATACTGGTAGTACTTTGTCCTGGTGTTTTTCAACCACAACTTTGCATTTTGGCTATTTTCCTACTTTGTAAACAAAATAAAACTTTTAAATAAAAATTGTATTCCACTTTAGGGATTATTTCAATGATAGGTCTGATGTTATAAAAGTAGAAAATCCAGTGGCTTGAACCAAAGACTAAGGCAGTAACTGGATTTTCTGGGCTTTGGGAAGATAATATGGGATGTTATCTTGTTTTTCGTTTTTGTTTTTTTTTTTTTTTTGGTAGGGATAAGGCAACTGAATTTTTTTCTTTATGGTAGAAGGTTTGGTGGACTGTCAGTGGCTATAATGCTTCCTTGCTCCCCCATTTTGGTAAATCAGAGTGCCCTGACTTTCTAGCAGTTGGGAAGACAAAGAGAAGAACTGATGGGCAGTAGTGGAAGAACATGGTGGGACAGTCTCCACTTCTCACTCACACCACTTTATTGAAACTGATGTATGAAAACATTTTATAACTCTGTCCTTCTGCCATGGGATTCCACCATGAGAATAGGGTCAATAGGGAATCAGCCTAGAATCCCTACAGCAAGATTTCTATAAAGCAATTGGCTCAAGTAGTATTGGGGTTTAGAGTGGTGACTTTCAGTTACAATGGTTAATATCATTTGACATCTTCACAAGGATCATAGCCAAATATCTTCTAATACACTTGTAAGACACCAAGTATCCCATATTACTAAGTCCAGTGAGAATAGAAAGGAGCGGGTGTTTGGTGGTGTAAGAGTCTCAGTTGATTAGAATCTATGAGATCTTTATTTCATTGAGCTGCCATGGATTTCCTATAGGACCTCACTGTCTGGATTTCTGTGCTCAAGTTCTCCTTCACATTTTTCTTCTGTGTGAGGGAACCCCTGGCTACCTGGAGGAAGAGTGACTCAGTGGAGCAGAGTGACATCTGCATAGTCCAGATATATTTATTGGAGAATAAAATATGGCATTCCTGTAACATGTTTTTCTCATGGTGGCACTATTTGAGAAGACAATTTTCAGTGATAATATATATCTTGCCCTAAGGGTTTTTTTGTGTAATTTCTTTAAATTTTAAAGAAAATTTATAATCACACAATGAAGTGATGCAACATAGTTGCAAACAGCCAAAGGAAGAAAGAAAAACAAAAGATAATGAGTATCTGTTGACATACAAGAGGGGCAGAAAGAACTGGGTCAACCTGAGACTAAAGCAGAATTACCTTTATAGTTCTATTTTATGAGGGTGGGAAGGTGTGCATATGTGTGTGTGCCACACATGTGCGTGCGTGTGTGCATGTGTGTGTGTGTGTGTGTGTGTGTGTATGTGTGTGTGTTTGAAAAAGTGAGGGAAAAGAAGATGGAGGCGGCAGGAGGGAAAGAGAGAGAAATAGACAGAGGGAATGCTGAAGAGGGAAGAAGAGACAAATACCTTGGATAATTAATTTTTTTCAGCTGAAGCATTCTGATCAGGTTTGGCTTCCTTAGTAGGACATTGATATATTTATTATACATTGTAGTGGCTGCTTGATGGTCCTTAAAAAAAAAACCTGTATAACAAAGACACTGACATATATTAATAAAATATATCAGGGTACGATCTCCTTGTGGGTTCCATGTTGTGTGGCAGTTTCCTGGAACAGTTGGAAGATCTAGAGCAAAGAGCATCTGCTTTGGGAATGTGGGATTGCTCACCCTAGTCCATTCAAGTTCCGGCACAGCCAACAGCATAAGGGTTCAAAGCATGCATCGAAGCAGCCTGAACATCGAACGACAGCAATAATTACCAAGCTTTGCTACTGAAGAGACAGGAAGGCAGGATCCATGTTATTTAGCATAAGCAATTTTAGGATATTCACATTTTGATGTCTTTGCAAAATGAGTAAAAACTAAAGAGCAGCATGAAACATTCAGATTTTCTTCTGTAGTCTAAGTAACATTTAAACTTTGTTTCTTTCTTTCTAATATCGTATCAAGTAGGCTTATTTGCCCAGCACTGATACCCATCAAGATACTCTTGATAGATTTATATTTTAAAATTTTTTCTATCACTTCTAGATAGACTTTTAAGTGAGTCTTTGGTTTTGATAGTAATCATTTTAAATATAATTACATCATGTTCTGTGTTTGCTCAAATATTAAGAATGCTTTGGTCACATATTTAATAGAAAAGAAATCTGTTTGTTGAAGAAATACCCACACTTCCATATGTATTGCAGTTCTCTCTAATGAAATCTTCTCCATATGAAATCAACCTTGATGACCATTGACTGATGCATTTTTTAAAAAAATGGTATGTATACACAATGGAGTATCTAGCCATTAAAAATGGTGGAACCTTGTTATATGTAGTAAAATAAATGGGTCTGGAGGGCATCATCTCAAGAGAAATGAGTTGGACATGGAAAAACATATAGTACATGTTCCCACATATATGGAAGCTGAGTTATCACTTAAAAGTAGAGAGTAGAGCAGTGACTTCTAGGGGTTAGAAAGAGTATTTTTG
>CABHPP010114816.1:0-19723 GCA_902168425.1 Peromyscus attwateri | reverse complement strand
GAGAAAACCTATGCTTGCTAGTTGTCCCCTCCACACAGTGTATACATACACATGTGTACATGCACACCACACACACACACACACACACACACACACACACACACACATCACCACCACACAACAAACAGTAGAAAGAAAGAGATGGGAGAAGAAAGAAAGAAAGAAAGAAAGAAAGAAAGAAAGAAAGAAAGAAAGAAAGGAAGGAAGGAAGGAAGGAAGGAAGGAAGGAAGGAAGGAAGGAAGGAAGGAAGGAAGGAAAGAAAGAAAAGGGAGGAAGGAAGGAAGGAAGGAAGGAAGGAAGGAAGGAAGGAAGGAAGGAAGGAAGGAAGGAAGGAAGGAGGAAAGGAAGAAAGGAAGAAGGAAAGAAAAGAAAGCTGACTCTTGCATCGGGGAGCATATGGCTCTCATTAACATCACTTGATACTAGCTTGCAAGAGGGAAAATTGATTGTGTTAGAAAACATTGAAGCCTGTTTATTAAACAAAAAGAGAAAGAAAAAGAACTTGACTCAGCAAAACACTAAGATGTTTCAGAACCTCGGACATTTGTGTTCCTAGGACACTAAGTGTAGTCAAGAAGGAACACCTTGCCTTGTGCTGAAGCAACAGTACAAAAGCCTCAGGTCTGGCTTAGCCAGATAGGAAATGATAAATCAGCCACCTGTGTGCCGTGCCACAGATGCCAAGCCCTTTGAAATTCCCTAGCTCACTCCAAAACAGAATATACTGCTTGTCACATGCTTCCCATAAAACCCTCCGAGAAAAGAATTCATTAGGGAGAGAGAGTTCACACTATAATGAAGCAGGCATTTATTGCTCAAATGACTGCTGACCTGGCATTTTAGTTACTTTGGTTCACATTAAGATCCCCGAGTTTCTGACTTCAGAAGCACAATGAGTGTAAGGTGATGTGAGCAGTGCTCTATGCTCCCAGAGGTCACAGGAGCATAACCTCAGATCCCAGCACACATCTGGAAAGCCAAACATATCCAGAGGGAGTGATCTTTGGACAGTTAAGCAAACAACTGTCACAACACAAGGACAACACTCATACTCTTTCTTCTAAAGGAAGGAAAGTTAACATGGACGTTGGAACATTGAACTCTAGCTCTTCACTTTCAAAACTATTGGTAACCCTGGTTGCTTCATCAGGAAAATGTAAATATCACAGAAATGTGAAACAGTCTCTGAAGATTTAATTGCTACCATACATATGCATCTACCTGAAGCGTGAAAGTCTGTGAATCAGTGGGAGCTGTTGTTATTTATTTTGAAGACTCTAAGAACATCTTCCAGGCTTTCTTTTACATCTTAACACATTAATAAGGAAACATATTATAAGCCAAGGAGATGTGTGCATAAGAAGTATCAGCAAAAAAAAAAGTTAGCCAGAACAATCCAGGAAGGGTTTAGAATATAATCTCACTCTAGCAAAAGACCCCATTCACCATTACCCCTCTAAGATTTGAAGGTAATACTGCACAAAGCTAATGTCTGCCATGGTAAAAATGATGAGCAAAAAAATATGTAACTTTGAGGTAAGTCATAAAAGGCAAGGGAAATGTGCAACATATTCCTAAATGATTTCTGTAACCATTTTACAATTTTAAAAAATTAAGCTAGAAGTGTACTTCAATGGTAGAGCCCATGCTGAGAATGCTGAAGGCCTTGGGGTCGATTCTTACACATACCCCAAATATGAAAGAAAATATGCTGTTTTAACTTTGAAAAACAATAAGAAATATAGTGTTTGTTCAAGAGGCAAACTTCAAATATGAGCTATTAAGGTATTGTTTTTCACCTTTGACATTTGTAAACTTCAAAAAGTGTGGTTCAGTGCTGCCTTGGGTAGGCCTAAAAGAAGCAACTGTATATATTTTTGTTGGGAATGTATATTTATGTAGTTAAATTTCATAATTCCTATTTAAAAAAAACACATACTTTTAAGCTCATTAAGTCCACTGCATGAATTCACACTATAAGTATGTATGCAAGCATGGGAATTGATACATGTGACAAGATTTTTCTATATGACAATATTTACATTAGTAAAGCATTGGAAACTATTATTAATTGATAGTGTGGTCATTAAAAAAGTTACAGAACCTCCATTTAATGGAATAGTTTGCTCACATTGGGAAGTGATATGTCACCAGCAGAGTGTACCTATTATGTATAGGTAATGAGTTTGATTCCAGAACAACAAAAAAAGGAAAAAAAAAGGAAGCCAAAGGGATAGAGGAAGGCTGAGAGGACGGAAGGGTGGGAGCAGAGCAAAGACAGGAAAGGAGGGACGGGGTCAAGAGGGAAGGATCGAGAGAGGAAGGAAGGGACAAAAGAGAAAAATGGGAGAAAGGAAGAAGGGAAAGAATAGAAAAGAATATTGAATGATTTTAAAGACAGTGCAAAAATTTTTCCATATAAACATGGTGCAACAAAAGAAAGCAGTGTGGAAATGCACATCTGTAAGAGTGGGTGAATCAATATATATATGTGTGTATGTTGTTTCCATAGAAATATAAAAGGTATGAAAAGATACACCAGAAATTAGCAGCACTGGTTGAACTGGTTGGCTGCAGTACTAAAGGGAAGGGTAGATTTTTTTTTCCCTCTTTTGCACCTGTTGAAGTTGGAAGCCTTGTGAATATAGTCCCTGTTCCAAAATCAAAGCAACCTCTTTGCTTATCAGGTTAGTGCCCTGAACAAAGGATAGAAGTGGAAGAGGGTGACCACAGGGGATATTGAATGGGGGATGTCAAGTGAAGACAGTTCCACGTCTAAAACCAGATGCACAAGGTCAGGTAGGTGCACATGTCATCACCATCAGCTGAAACATGAAGGCGTCCTTGTGTTCTCTGTGTACAGTGAAGGACAGGTGGCAGATCTGGACACTGTGGAGGGAAGGAAGTTGTTCATCGAAGATGCATTTGGGGGATCCTGTTGCTGTTCTTACAAAAGCAGATGATGAATTTGTTTCTCATTTTTTTTCTTCCCAGACTGCCATGGACTGTAATTCTTCTATGCATGGCAAATAAATTATAGAATCAGCTTGGCAAACATTGTCTTCCAAATGTGTGTTTGGTGGAGCCAATAATTTTACAGAAGTCCTGCTAGGGAGTTCCACAGTTGAAGGTTTGCAAACTCTGAGTATCATTTTCATACATGAATATTCATGAGGAAAGGAGATTTTTTTTTTTTTTAAGGAGAAAAGTCATTTTTGTTTTTTAAGCTGAAAACATGGGCATGGTGCCAGAGCAGTAGCTGAGAGCTCACACATTATCCACAAGCATGCAGCAAAGAGCTAACTGGAAATGGAGTGGGCTTTTGAAACCCCATAGCCTTCCAAACAGTTTCACCAACTGGGGACCAAGTATTCAAACTATAAGCTTATGGCTGCCATTCTCATCCAAACCACCACAGTCACAGCTTGAGATGACCTGCATCTGAACTTCACCATGAAGCTCTAAAGAGGGTAGCTTGGCAGATGGAAGTGTGTATAAGAGAAGCTACACATTTTGAACCAGGAAGGAGAGACAGGACAAAGCCAGGTTTGCTCCATTTATAAACACCCTCAGGCATGTGAGAGCTACAAGAGGTCACCCATGGGCTACCTTCATCTCTCCTTAGAGAGAGCATGCTCCACAACAATGCCAAGACCTCCCTCCAGATTCCTTCACCTCTTTATGTTTCCATTCTTGGGACCAAACTTTTAGCACACAGTTCTCTGGGGGCAGTCAAAATCATATTTAACCCATAGCATACTGTGAAATTGATACTCAAATTCAAGAACCCAAAGTTCTATGATTTGAAATTCTTTAATTAGCTAATAACACAACTAAAACATGGCACATGTCATTTAAAAAACTATCAGAACATGAGTCAGTCATCATACCCTGGGAATCGTGACAGTAAAACCTGGCACCATTAAAGACAGCTGGTTCCTCTAAACTAACATTTTCAATAACTTTTCCCCCACAAGCTGTTAGTAGGACTCACCCTCTAAAATTTTCTGTATTTCTTTGCTCCTAGCCAAACTCTTACGACTTAACTCTCTCCCAATATTTTACATCTTCGTTAAATCTCATTTCATAATAAAGAAAAATTCCATCATCTTCATAGACGACTCATTACAGTTTCTTTAAAAATATTCCTTTAGAATTTCTACAATATATTTTGATGATATTTATCCCTTTCCACAACTCCTCCTAGATCTACCCAAATTCACTGTGGTGATTTGGATGGGAATGGTCCCTACAGGCTCATAAGGATAAGGATGTAGTAGTGCCTGCTTTCCTGACTGTTGCCATACTCCCGGCCATGATGGTCATGGACTCACCCTCAGGAACTATAAACCCCAATAAACTCACACTTCCATACGTTGCCTGGGTCATGTTGTCTTATCACGAGGTAGTGACCCAAGCAGAATTTTTTTTAATCGATAAAGTTAGCCTGTCAGGCATTTCACTAGAGTGATGGAAAGCTGACTAATTCCTTGTCTTTTCAGTAAATTATTATGTCAAAGTGTGTTAGTCTAATACAAATAATCTCTATGGTGAAGTTGATGTATTTTATATCAAACATAGAGTATTTGCAACTTCTGGAACAGTACCTAGCACATAGTATGTAGGTGATAATTATTATTGGATGACTGACAGAATAAATAGAACACACTAATACATTTAATAAAACCTAAAAATCATGTCCACAAAACACACCAGATTTGCTCAACCACTTTTTATTTCTAAACTCCAAATGCACTTTCAGACACTCTGACACACCAACTATAAACTCAGTCTTTTTTATATACACTTTTTAAAAAAAAAAAAAAGTAGAAGCAGTCGTTTAGCAAATTCTGATCATTAGATTGTCATGTTACTTTTAATGAGTAGTTTTAATAACCACATTTTCTTCTAGCTATGACGGCTTTGCAATGACTCTCAGCACCTTGGGACTGTCCTGGCTTATGTTTGTCAGTACCCAAAAATCATAAAATGTGTCAGACTTGGAATCGTGTCAGAGTCAGACAGTGCCGAAGCAGCTTAGCATGTCACTGTCAGGTGCCAGAATGAGGGCCTGCTGAGTCATCCTGGCATCTTTCAGGGGATAGGAAAATATTATACAACATCTCTGCCCCCAGTCATCCCTGAGGCAAATCAAACTTGTGTAAATTAATTAAGTTGTACTTTCATTCAGTCATTTGTTAAATATTTACTAAATGCCTACTATGTTCCCCCATGGAGTTCTGGGTACTAAATCATTCCATATAGGCTCCCAAATACCAACAACAAAATGCAGTGAGTGTTCGTTCCCATGTACACAGAACTGGAAAGATGATGACTTTACGTGACGTCTCATCCAATCAGAAGCAGCCTTCTGATGGCTGCTCTCAATTTCACATGTTCCAATCCAGGCAACCAAGGCCAGTGAGGGGCTGCAGCAAGCTCACTGGCACATTGCTAATGAGAGGGAACAGGGTTTCTTTCCATTTTTTTATTAATATACGAGGCAGCCAGTTTAATTATGGCATTTTCATTCATGCTTGATTTCAGCTAAGCCTCCTCCATTGCTCCTCTCATCACCCACAACCTGCTTGTACAGTCCGTCCCCAGTCCTCCAGTGTTCTCCTTTCTGTATTCCTGTCTCGTGTGTTCTGTCACTCCCACTTCCCATCTTTCAAGCCGCTTTTTCTGTTCTCATGGTCCCCTTTCCGGTTCCCTGACCTCCACCCACCTTCTGTTTATCATTCATCATTACCAATTAATCTTTTTTTTTTTTTTTTTGGTTTTTTTAGCAAGGGTTTTTGTGTTTGTCTTTGGTGCCTTTCCTGGAGCTCACTTGGTAGCCCAGGCTGGCCTCGAACTCACAGAAATCTGCCTGCCTCTGCCTCCCAAGTGCTGGGATTAAAGGCATATGCCACCACCGCCCACCAATTAATCTTGATAAACATTTGAACTGGTTTGACTTCTTGGCTTCTGTAAACAGAACAGCAATAAGCATGGGTGAAACAGTTTATCTGTGGTGTGATCTAGAATCTTCTAGATCTAGAATGGCAGAATATTGGATGCAGATTAGGTAAATCCTGAACCAACACCCTTTACTCTTTTGCAGTAATGGACTCTGCCTTCCTAAAAGAAAGCATTCACATTATTATTCTAACACAAGAATAGGTAAATTTTGGGGAATCACCTACTGAGCAGTCCATATACTCTATGTTTTGTATGGTATATCAATGAGGAAAGAGTAAAAATTAAGAGCACAGATTTTCTTAGCTAAACTTGTGGTCAAATTTCAGCTTAGCCATTTCCTGACTATGACTATGACCCAGAGCTAATGCCTTTTGTTTCTCTATACCTCTCTGTCCTTACCTGAAAAAGAAGGCAGGGCACGCCTTTCACAGTTAGGGTTATTCAATGACTTGCTATTTAAACACAAGACATGGGCTATAACTGGCACAGAGTTACATTGCATGTCTTAACTAATTTTTAACTTAAGTAGAATGTAGGTAAGTGAAACAGCAAAAGGTACTTTCAGAAAAAGAAATTGGAAAGATAAATGAAAGGGTTGGAGGAAAGCTGAAGTCCCGGACCGTACCTTGGGATGTTATACACTTGATAATGGTAGCTCTATGCATTACCTGAATCATACATCTGAATCTCCATATACTTTTGGTCTCCATTAAGTCACCCTCCATACCTTTTCGAGAATGTGCAGACACCTTAACCCAAGCTGTCATAGCTTGCCCAGCTACTGTGTGTTCTCTAGATGAGGAGGACTTTGACCAGGCCTCAGCTATCCATCCCATCATCTGAAAATCAAGTTTCATGGTTCTTAATATGTATATATATTTGAAAGAGCCAATGGTTAAATAAGAGGACTTGAGCCTCATAAATTTTCAGTGGATCTTGTTATAATTGTCACAGATTCAATTGAGACTACTGTGGTAGCTTGAAAGAAAATACCCCAGAAAGAGAGTGGCACTATAAGGAGGTGTGGTCTTCTTGGAAGAAGTGTGTCTCTGTAGGGGCAGACTTTGAGGTCTCTTTTCTCAAGTTTCACTCAGTGTGACAGTCAGTGGAGTTCCTATTGCCTCTGAGTCAAGATATAGGACTCTCAGCTCCAGCACCACATCTGCCTGCATTCCACCATGCTCCCCATCCTGATGACAATGGACTGAACTTCTGAAACTATAGGCAGGCCACCTCAATTAAATGCTTTTATTTATAAGAATTACCATGGTCACAGTGTCTTTTCACAGCAATTAAAAACCCTAACTAAGACAGAAGTTGATACCAGGGACTGGAGTATTGCTGTGATAAGCCTGACCAGGCTTTTGTTTGGAGTAATATAGACTTTGGTACTTTGAGTTAGGAAAGCAGTGAAATTCATTAAGCACTGCTTAATGGGGCATACTAGTAGGAGCATGGAAGACAATGGTGCTGACAATGATTTGAAATGTTGGGAGCTGGCTCAAGAGGTTTCAGAGAAGAATTTTAGAATGGTGCCTAGGAATCATTCTTGTAATATTTTGGTGAAGAAAGTGGCTGTCTTTTGCCCTTGTCCAATGAGTGTGCCTGGGGCTAAAGTGAAGATGAAGAAATTCATGGCAGAAGAAATCTCAAAACAGTCCAGTATAGACTTTATTGTGTGGATACTAATGGTAACTCTAATGAAGATTTATAATTAAAAAGAACAAGCTGAGCAGGATAAATTACGAAAAATAAATTTTGAGGAGAAAAAGAGCACCAGAAAGTGGAATAAATCTAAATTATGTGTTCAAGGAGACAAACAGATTAAGAAATGAAATAAGGGAGTGGTGACCTCAGGCCAAGATCCACCCAGCTAAATTTCTGCCTTGTGAAAAGGAACTAAAGAAAAAATTTAGAGCCCGATTTGGTGGTGTGCACCTTTAATCCTAATACTGGGAAGGAAGAAGCTGGAGGATTTCTGAGTTTGAGGCTAGCCTAGTCTAAGGAGCAAATTCAAGGGCAGTCAAGCTTAGGCAGTAAAGGAAAACAGAAAACTGGTGAAGATGTAGTTAAATAAGGGGGCCATGTTCCAGCCCCACTTGGCGGTTTTGGCCACTTTAGAGTTAAGGACAGAAGAAACAGGTTATGGAATTTGCCTCAGTGCCTAAAGAAAGCTGCTGAGGCCAAGCATGTGTCAGGGCTGTCGCTGAATGGAGGCCGAGTAGAGAGACCATTGTGTGAAGCTGTAAAGTTGAAGCCTGTACTTTCTCAGAGAACCCAAAATGTTAGAGATGCCAGAGTTTCAGGATACCTTCGGAGGAGAGCTGCTAACACTCCAAGAGAAAGAAGTGTGTTGCAGTAAACAAATATGAACGAAATTGAAGACCTGTAGAGCATTTTGACATCAGATGTGGAGATGCAAACTTTGGGGTTTGTCCACCTGGTTTTCAGTCTTGCTGTGGTCCAGTATTTCCTTGCTGTGCTCCCTCCCTGTGTTTTGGAATGGTAACATATATCCTAGGACATTATAGGTTGGAAGTATGTGATCTGCTTTTTGATTTTTATTTTTACAGGTGATTACAGTTAAGAGATTGTCATGTGTCTCAGAAGAGATTTTGGACTTTGAAATAAGTTTGAGACTGTTATAGACTATGGGACATTTGAAGTTGGATTGAATGCACTTTTTGTATTATGATGTGGCTATAAGCATTTGGGGGCCAGGGACTAGAAAGTGATGGTTTGAAAGAAAATGGCCTCCAAAGGGAGTGGCACTATAAGGAGGTGTGGCCTTGTTGGAGGAAGTGTGTCTCTATAGGTGCAGACTTTGACATCTCTTTTCTCAAGCTTCACTCGGTGTGACAGTCAGTAAAGTGCCTGTTGCCTCTGAATCAAGATGTAGGACTTTCAGCTCCAGCACCACATCTGCCTGCATGCCGCCATGCTCCCCATCCTGCTGATAATGGACTGAACCTCTGAAACTGCAAGCGAGCTACCTCAATTAAATGTTTTTATTTATAAGAGTTGTTGTGGTCATGGTGTCTCTTCACAGCAATAAAAACCCTTACTAAGACCACTACAGAAGAAAAGATGTTTCCTATCTCCTAAGGCAGAAGTCAAGGGAAGGGAAGACAACTGATAGAGCAACCTTAGAAGAAAATAGTCCTGAAGAACATTATGTTCTTTTTCTGGAATCCTCATAACTGCTCTATGATTGTTTTTTAAAGGCTCCATTATCAACAAGTGCATACCAAAGCCTCTGTACTCTAAAATGCTTCCTTAATCACTGGTCACTATAACAACCCAGCACATCTTAGTGCTTGTTAGAGTGACCTGCAGAGAACTTAAAAGGTCAGAGGCATTATCTGACCAGGGTTAGCACCATTCCCATTCCGAGTTAAAATCAAGTTCCATGATGATTATTTGACCCTCTCTGCCTTTTCCCACTATTCTGCACAACAGCCCAAGTTTCTACAACCCTAAGCCACACTGAGCCTGTAGAATCACAGTGTATAACCCGACAAAGAAGGTCACAATACCAAATTGTTGATGATCAAGTTAAAAATGATTATATTTACTCCATTCTCTATTTACTGACAAACTGGTTATTTTATGTGGCAGCATCACACCCTTTCCATTGTTTCAGAGGCCTCTATGTTATCTAAAGCTTTTTATTACAGATTTCACACTGTTTAGGAGCACTTGGAGATGAGAGAGAAGAATTAGAGGAAAGGATTTCTTAATCAATCATCAATAGATCAGGAACAGATATTCATTTGTTATAGTTTGTTTCTCAATACAACTCAAAGAAAAGTCAGCAAATGTATAAATTGTGCAGGGATCCTTGGCTGTCTCTTGCTTGACCCAAACTAGAATAAATAAGCATAAACATTACAGAGTAAGCAAATTCCTAGGTAGTAGGGCCATCTCCACTGACATCACCAGTATTGAGTATAGAGAGACACTTAAATGTACATTTTATGAAGATGAAGTGTTTACATCAAACAGGGATATAAAATGAGTCCCGTCTTTGTATTCCAGTAGAAAAATGTCCAATGTCTCATTTACTAAAGTAACAAATTACTCTGTTTTCAGATAAATATTATAGTTCCTCCATATAAAAACTAGTTGAAAAAAATAAATTAGTTAAAATTAAGAGCAAATTAAAATTCTTGCTGTTTGGGCCTACTGGTCAGTAGAATTCTATTGGTTTTTGTGTTAGTGGGTGACAAGCCTCTCAGCCTCAGGACATTGTTGAATTCTTCTGTGAATTCAATGCAAAGGCTAGTGCGGCTCACACTAAGCTTGCATGAATGATTGCAAAGTCTCCCATAATTATGGCTTATCTGAGCAGACTTCTAGATGTTTCATAATGGGAAAAGTATTCGCTGGAGAAAGTTCTCATCAAAACATGATTTGCAAGAATGTTGGTTACACAGTTATTTCCTAATGCATGGTACTGTGTTCCATAAATAACAGTGTTGAATGTACCAACATCTTTGGGAATTTATCAAGTGGGAATATGGTATCCAACCTTTTTTTTTTTTACATAGTCTGGGAAAACCAACATCTTGGTTTACCATATTCAGTTAGCCACATGCATTTCTGGGCTCTCATAGAGGTTTTTTGTCATTACAAGTCAGTGAACTCTGGGCTGACTGAGACTACATTTTAGTTATTTTTTTTTTGGAAAAATATTTATGATGGATTTTCACAGTAGATCTTGGAAAGCACAACATAAAGAAAAAAAACTACCAGCAATACTACTAAAAACATTTTTGTGTTTAAACACTGGTACTTGGGGCTAGAGAGATAGCTCAGCTGTTAAGTATGTTCATGTCTCTTGATGAGGACCTGGGTTCTGTCCCAGTATCACACAGTAGCTCACAACTACCTGATACTCCAGTTCAAGGTGGCTTGATGCCCTCTTCTGGCTTCTGGGGGCTCCTGAGTGAACATAGTGCACATGAACACATGCAAGAATACATATACACATAAAAATAATAATTTTAAAACACTGATGCTTTTATTTAATGTTTCTTAAACGTTATCATACATAAAAATCATCTGAAAATCCAGATGGAATCACCAAATAGACATTCTGGTTCAGGAAGGCTAAAGTATAGTATGAAAATGTGTATTGTTGTCAGCCTCAGTGTTCCTTAGACTGATAGTACATGGATCTCATCTTGAGCAGTATGGCATGTATTTATATTTGCTGCTGAAAATTTATTAGAATACATATAAATGCTTTTGAAACTTTTTATAATTTTCTCAAATATATTTTGGGATGAATTCTTTTAATTTTTAAGACTTACCATATTTTTATTTTATATCTCTGAGTGTTTTGTCTGCCTGTATGTAAGTACATCATGTGTGTGCAGTGCCCATGTAATATCACAGAGGGCATCTGATCTCCTGGAACTGGAGTTGCCTAAGGCTGTGAACCAGCATGAAGCCATCTCTCCAGCCCCTCTTTTCTTTCTCTTAATTACCCTAAAGTGAGAAATTGGTACATAGTTTGGTGTTCATGATATTTCTTTCTTTTTTCTTTTTTTTTTTTTTTTGCTTTTTTGAGACAGGGTTTCTCTGTGTAGTTTTGGTGCCTGTCCTGGATCTCACTCTGTAGACCAGGCTGGCCTCAAACTCACAGAGATCCACCTAGGCTCTGCCTCCTGAGTGCTTGGGATTAAAGACGTGCGCCATCACCGCCCGGCTCATGATAATATTTCTATAACCAGAAAAACCATTCCTTTTGATTTAAAAAAATAGATTGGCAAGTTTGATCACCAGCATGGAAAAAATTAAAAAACATTGAAGTTGCTTCTGAATTTTCATAAATGGGGATTGGCTGAGCATAATGTTGCTGATGATGGGACATTTTAAAAAGTGTTTTAGAAGTACCTACAAGATACACGTGGAAACCTTTAAGACCAAAAAGGCTGAAGACTGAGATTTATATCAATAACTAATCCATGGCAAGTCAAAACTTCTGGGGTGGAGGAAAAGATGCAGAGGTTGACAGAAGGCTGGACCTTTTGGCTACTTTCACTGTATTTTATCTGCTAGGGCAATCACGTAAGGCGTTTGTTAGTCCAGTTGGTACAGCAAGTTAACTCAGTATTTGTCAAAGGCCCAGGATGCTCCGACAGAATTCACTAACACCCATTACCCTTTGACCTCATGGACAGATTCTTTGATAAAGTTGGTTTTCTCACAGGTAGGCAGGTGATGTTGGTACAGAAGACACCCAGAAATATTAACTATCATTTTGTTTGTTTTGTTTGAGACAGGGTCTCTCTTTGTAGTTCTGGATGTCCTGGAACTTGGTATGTAGCCCACACAGGCCTTGAACTCAGAGACTCACTTGTTTTTGCCTCCTGAGTGGTGGTATTAAAGGCATACAGCACTATGGCCCACAGAAATGATAATGTTCTAGCACTAAAATTTGACATTATTTTTCTGATAAGATTATACTTGAACTGATATGATCTTTCTATGCACAAATGAGAAAAGTGTCCAACTTAAGGTCATTTTCCTACTTGGCCTTCTATGTTTGTTTGTAATTTTTACACAAAGAATGAATTATTGCATCAGTTGGAATTTTATACCCATTTTGGTACCACTTAAAGAAGCAGAAATGCATGAATGCGTTGTTGTGTTTAATGAGGTCCGTTAGATTTCTACTGTATATCTAGTAACGTGTTAGGTAAACAAAGATGGAAAAATGTGGTCTCTCCCTAAAATCTAGTGGGGGTGGGGGGAAGCAACAGTGTCATAACCATGGTGACATCATGGGTCTGTAAGAGGAGGTACCATTCCTTGAGAGGAATGAAGGAAGATGTCAAGATAGTGTGACAACTGAGACATCATAGGTAGATGACTGCCGCAACCTTGCTGCACAACAGGCACTGTGGTGTGAACTGTGGGAAATGCACATGATGCCAAGGCCAAGTGTCAACAGATGGGTACAGAGAGCATTGTATCTAATGAGCAGATATCTAATGAGTGGAGACATACAATGTATTGGTAATCTGTTTCGAGAAACAGGACCTACCCTTGAGCATATGCTTCAACATGCTTCAACACAGACGTATCCAAAGGATAAGTGAATACTATGCAAACACACAGTAAGGAGGGGAAAGCACTGTGGATTCAGCAGGAAGGCGATGGTAAAACATTAGTAGAACATCCATGCTGGCATGGGAGCAGGGAATACATTACCTAGGATGTCACAGGCAAAAGACACAGAAAATCTAAACCAAACTTCTTAAGCAATGAAGGAAATGTGTTATCCAGAACTAAATGTTGCCAAGGTAGATTGGGCACTGTAGTGCTAGGTTTAAAGGTCTTGCTTGGTTCCATTCTTTGTAATGTTTACAGCCCCGTCCTTCTCTGTCTCTAATAGTGTTTTTTGGTTTGGTTTGGTTTGGTTTGGTTTGGTTTGGTTTGGTTTGGTATGGTTTGGTTTGGTTTGGTTTTTAACAAGTTAGCATTACTCAAAGCAGCAGAAAGGGCCGCAGGATTTCATGAGACACAAATTCATAATGACAACATTGCAGGCACAATACCTGAGATTCATTCTAGGTGGGCTGGAGTTAGTCCTTGCTTCAGGACGCAAACTTGTTCAGAGGGGTGAATGTTAATTACAATTTCTCTGGGATAGTCACCCTCCGAGACAACGCAGCGGGTTAGAAGGGGGGAGGAAGCCCAAGAAGAAACAGGAGGACAGTGGAAGGTGGAGGTAACACACAGGCAGTCCGTGTGTCAGACTACAGCTCATCCACAGCATATTGTCTACCCTCTGGGCAGTTGTCCTCAGTCTTCACTGAACTATAAGGTGGAGCAGCTTGTTCATAAAGCTTGTGAATACTTATTCTGACTGTGTACATCCTGTGTGTGTGTGTGTGTGTGTGTGTGGCAGAGTACAAGCTTTATGAGGGCAGGGATGTGTCTCCGCCAAATAATATGTAAGCATGTAGAGGACACTCAGTGAATCATTGCTCTTTGACAGACAAATACCCAAGGAAACTTGGATATAAAAGGGCAGGCTGAAGGTATTATGCACTTGGTGCTTGACTTGAAAATGACTTCTTCATGGACAGCATTCTCCAAATTGTGTTCCCAGAGATGCTAGTCTCACATGAGGTTTGTGGCAGAGTTTGGGAAAGACAGTTTTGCAACTTTTGTGCATGCCTTGGGGAAATAAGGAGATGTTGAAGGCATGCATAAGGAGGAGCCAGCATATCTGACATGCTCCCACTTCTCATACTAGGAGTAGTAGCTCTTAGTGTTTTGTGGAAGTGATGCTTCATGTCTATAAGGAAATCATTGTAATGTGAGAAAGCCAAGAACATCCCTCTCCCTGTAAAGTTCTCACAGCCAATGGGATTGCTCTTCTTTCTCCTTTATATCACACACAGAGTGATTATGGGAGACTTTTGGCTTCCCTCAGCAGCTAGTAATAACAAGAGGGAGCCTGGTCCCAGGATTTTCTTTTTGCATCTTTGTAGAAGTAACAGTAGGAAGTAAAGTTTTGCACTTCCCCTAGCATTCACTCTAGCCTGCAACATATGTACAGGGGGAAGGGACTGACTGACTGAATTTACACCCAGTACTACATTGTTGAGGCCAACATGTTCGCCTCGATGAAAACTTAGGGAGAGTGAAAAAGGACATCCCTGGACCAAAATGACTCTGGTTTTATATTTATAGCTCTAAGAAAAATCCCTTGTTAAGAATGCCAAAAGTAATAAAAGAAAAGGAAGTCATTTTCAATTGTTTGTTTGATTCTTTCTGAAGCATTGAATTGAGAGTTGGGCTTTAATTGTGGATATCTTCAAAGTACAGGCGCAAGCAGGAATAATAGTGTGAAAATATCTTTCAACTTATCAGCCATTAATAACACTCTCAGTTAGTTTTTCACTTACCTCCTCCACCATTGTGTTTGCTTTCTAGCTTACTTTAAACTAGTCTGCAGATACTATGCCATTTTAACTGTGAATTCTTTGCTGTGTATCTCAAATAAAGCACTTACATAGCATGATACAGTATACTGTATCAAATTTTGGCAGAGACCATACAAAATTAAGCAGACCAGGTATTTCAAACTTCTTTTTTTGAATATTACTTTTTTTCTCGACTATTTATTTATTGGGGAAAAAGAAATGTTTAGAAATCATCATTTCTAAGTAATAAATATATTGCATAATCATATACTCATAGAATTTATCATTCTTTTGGATGGAGGACTCCAAACCTCACTGTCTGACTCCCAAGTGTAAGTCTCAAACTTGATTAAGTACATCAGAACCATAAGTGTGCTGCACCGATAAATTTTTCAAAAGACCTAACTCTTCTATAGAGAGTTCCGATTTTTTTCATTTTTACTATTAGTTAAATTTACTTTTAACTGATACACAGAAGACAAAATATTAATGAAGTACCATGTGACCTCGCAAAAAACAGTATCCATGTGTGTTTCAATCTTGCACATGTCAGGACTGCAAAGAAACTGAACGAAATAAAGCCTGAGAGTTTTCAGAAGCAGGATCAGACTCTCTCTCACAAAGGGCTCACCACTAGCCACTCCCATTTTGAAAAAGTACCTGGGTCACTTTATTGGCAAAGACAGTGGTTTCTGAGCCTTCACTTCAAGGCAACGAGAAAGGAAAGATAAACAGTAAGGAGAATTAGTACCACAATCTCTCAATTGCAGGTATTCCAATTGATTAACTGTCAGAACAAGCATTTCCCTAACTTCAGCACACCCACTCAATTTGTCTGTTGACATGCTCTTTGCAATTCATTAAAGCCTTTTGTCTAATCAAGAATGCTTAGAACCAACTGTTTGTTAGTTCAGGTCTGATTTGTAGGTTAGAATTGTGTTCTAGACAAGAAGCTGTACATTGTGTAACTCCACAACTGCAGCCAAGGGAAGTGCCAGAAATTCTCAAATGAATGTGGAAATGGCATGCAAATATAGTGATATCATTGTCTTCCTGGCTTGCGACAGCCATGTTCCCTCCTCATACCATCAACTTGAGAGAGCTCCCCTCCACCCCACCAGAAGAGACTCTTTCCCACAGGAG
Organism: Peromyscus attwateri; assembly: GCA_902168425.1. Taxonomy (NCBI): domain Eukaryota; kingdom Metazoa; phylum Chordata; class Mammalia; order Rodentia; family Cricetidae; genus Peromyscus; species Peromyscus attwateri. The sequence continues at coordinate 3,670 of CABHPP010114816.1, read as the reverse complement.
TTAAGGAGATCTCTTCCCTTTATTTAGAAACAACTCCAGCAGCCATTCAACACTGCCAGGTGATGATTTGAGGGGCAGTTTGGAAGGAAAAGGCTAGGCACCTACAATCTCTCTTCTTAGAACATTAGTTCTAAGTTTGAGTAATTTGAGTTAAATTCCACCCACTTACGGCACAAAGAGGGACAAAACGGCCCATTTTTCAGTGTCGTGGAGTATGTGCTGTTTCCCAGTGTTGATTCTGATAAAGCAACCTAAATGTTGTGAGCTGCTGAAAAACTAGCATTTAACCAGCTGGTGGAAGAACCGTGGTGTCGATATGTCTTAAAATGAAGGTCAGCCAGACTTTAAATTACTGACTAAATGGATAAAAAAATTCTTTCTCTGGACAGGCAGCCTCATCTTTCAGTACATCTCCCTGGAAAATGATGGCACCATTTGTTTAAATCATTTCATCTCTACATCTTTCTTCACACTGAAAGGAACACAGGTAAGGTGTAGCGCTGGTGTTTAAAATGACAGTAATCAGTAACAACACCTTCCTGGACACATTAGTGCTGTCGGAGAAGCAGTCCTAAAGGACAAGCCAACCCATCATATTGGACCTGTGAGTCACACACCACATGCTTTTTATTCATCTCTGTGAAGAGGCCTTCCTCAGCCCCTGTGGCTGTCCAATGGGCTCTTGCTGTGCACGTGAGATTTTCTTCTCTCTCTCTCTCTCTCTCTCTCTCTCTCTCTCTCTCTCTCTCTCTCTCTCCCCCTCCCCCCCTCTCTCCCCCTCCCCCCCTCTCTCTCTCTTGTGTTTAGCCATGGGCATGGGTCATAGAATCTAAAGCCATTGAAAGGAAGGCTTGAGTGATGGATGTGACAGCTCAGGCTGGCAGTCTAGATTTGGACTTTGTCAACGAGAAAGAGAAATCAAGGTCTAGAGACGTTTATTGACGGCCAAGTAGACACGCAGGACAGCAACACTAACGACAAGCAACTGACTGTGTAAGAGCTGTAGACTCGATCTTCGAGATGAAGTTGACAGGACTGAGAGATGCTTTAGCTAGAGCATGTACTGCTCTCCTACAAAGCCCGTTTGCTTCCCAGCACCCAGATCAAATGGCTTACAGCATCCTTATCTCCCGTTATGGGAGATCCATGCCCTCTCCCAGCATCCCTATAATAAACATTCATTCACAAGTACATACACGTAAGTAAAAGTAAATCTTGAAAAGAGACAGAAGTTATATGTTAAAAACTAAAAGGAAACTGTAACACTGAAAAGTAACAGATTATTAACTATTAATAAGCCTAAGGATGGTGAGTTCCCAAAGGGCTCCAGTATTTATACTGAGTTACTAGTGAAGCAGATATGACACCAACACTCTGGACCCGGAAAAGATTAGCCGAAAGTACTCTCCCTAACAACCAGGAGAGCCCAGCCTCAACTTCAGAAAGACTGAGACACATCAACGAAAAAAGAAAATTGTGCTTGCAAGAGCTAAGATAACTATAGCTGTGAGTCCTCTATCTCAGGAACACCACACTGAAAACAAGGGAAAGCCCAGGTATTTCCAAAAGAGAGAATGTCCAAATTATTGAGATACACTCTCACTTCTCTGTCCACTCTTATAGCATACACTGCTAAGCGATACCATTCCAGCCTCTTTTGCTTGTTAAGAGAACACTGGTTTCTTTTTCTGGCATTCGTGAATATAATGGGGAAAAACCGTAAAAGCAAAAAACCTTTTCCAGGCGTACTTGCGTCAGAGGATTCTGTAAAGATGCCTGGGCCCATGGGGCAGATCTTTTAGACACACTGTACAAGGAGCAGAACCAGCCATTGTGGCTTCTTTGTCTTGCAGTCTTCCCCGTCATCATTCACGCGGGATACTTCCCACATGCTCACTGGCCGGTGACCATGAAGCAAGACCACACATTAATAAAAACGGCAGAGCTGAGAGTGGAAAGAACCGACTCAGCACTATTGTAGAATCCTGGAACTAGTTACACATCACCTGACACCAGATACTTTTATGAAGAAAGAGTTTATTCTGGCTTCCTGTTTGAGAGGGTCATTCCGTAATGGTTAGAAAAACAGGGAAAGAGATGGGAAAGGAAAGGCAGGAGCAGTAGTGTCTCAGTCACTGTTCTATTGCTGTGAAGAGACACCACAACCAAGGCAAAAAGAAAGCATTTAATTGGGGGCTGGCTTACAGATTAAGAGGGTGAGTCCGTGACCATCACCGCAGGGGAGGCACGATGCTGGAGCAGTAGCTGAGAGATTACATGGCGGTATAACAACCATGAGGCAGAAAGAGAGAAGCTGAGAGAGAAATTGCACAGGATATTTTTAAACCCCCAAGCCTGACCCCAGTGGCATACCTCTTCCAACAAGGCCACAACTCCTAATCCTTTGCAGATGGTTCTACCAACTTCAGGCCCAGAATTAATGACCTTATAGGGGCCATTCTCATGGAAGCCACCACAGGTAATCTGACTAGTCACCATATTGTGTCCACAGACAGGAAACTCCAGGTGCTTTTAATGTGACAAAATACAACTCTTAAAATGTTTCTAACTCAGTTTCAGAAGTTTCTGTTATTTATTAATACAATGTCCAAGTGTATTTCATTCATTAATATATCATGGTATACATACATACAAGCAAATTAACATTTGATGACGTAAAATTTTTCTGAAGTACAAGTTACTAGTAGAAGATCTAAAGAAATTGGCTAGCATAAAGTCTTGTAGTTATCTAGAGGCTTACACCACACAAGCCCAGATTTTCTGATCTCTTCCTCCATCTGTCCCATTGTGGCCTAGAGCAAGTGGATGGCTAGGAAGGTCTTCTTTCTTCTTTCAGCCTTACACATCAGTTTACATATCCATCAATTCTTTACTGAATGTCTCACACAAGAGAAGATTCTAGGTGGAGAGTAGTGTGATGGCATAGAGAAGCTCGGGATTTTCCTATTTAATGTCACCAGTGATCTTCTCAGAGTGTATTTTCACATGATCACATCATCCCTCCTTTAAAAGCCAAAGTGCCGCTGATAACCTTGAAGAAGTAAAACGAAAATCTTTGAATTTCACCCACAGTCTTTAGGAGTCTTAGATTACACCAGCTCTTCAGTCTTGTGGTACCTCTGCTCATGTGGTACCTCTTGCCTATTTTCAAGTTCATTGAGCTGTTAGCTCGGTAATGTATGTAGAGTGTTTCGTGCAGTCAGGTCTAAGTAAAAACAGTCATTCATAAAATGTAGCTCAGACAAATCACACTCTTTCAAACACTCTTACTTTGCATATCATTTTGCCAGGTATTTCTGTACACCTTCCCTCCCAGTAGGTCCTCTGCTCCAGTGGTATGAGCCCTAGCTGCGTCTAGCGACATGGAGAACAGATTTTATATTTTGCGTCTCGTGCTCATATGCTAGAAAAGAAAAGTTACAAAACTGCTGAGGAGAATTATTCATACCTCCACTCATATCACATCAGATAGGTCAGGTTCCAGAAAGCTGCACACTGATTATAATGCAGTCAGAGAGCAAGGAAGTTCCTTTAGAATAGGCTATAATTGGAAGCTGATTGTAGCAGATGCCTAGTAATCTGAACCATTCAGCTGTATAGTGTTCAGAGACAATGGTAGTACCCAATGCAGCAACATCAACCAGTTTAA
>CABHPP010114815.1:517-14526 GCA_902168425.1 Peromyscus attwateri | reverse complement strand
CCTCCCAACCCATCCCCCATTCCCTCCTACAAGAAGGTAAGGCCTCCAAGTTCCTCCCCCTGCCCCAAGGCTGTGAGAGGTGTCACATCATAGAAGTAGGCTCCAAAAAGCCTGCTGATGCACCAGGGATGGATTCTGATCCTACTGCCAGAGGAGGGGGGACCCAAGCAGATCATGCTACACAACTGTCTTACTGTGCAGAGGGCCTAGTCCAGTTCCATGCAGGTTCCACAGCAGTTGATCTAAATTTCATGTTTCCCACTAGTTTGGTTTGGTTGTCTCTGTAGGTTTTCCCATCATGTTCTTGATGCCACTTGCTCATAGAATCCCTCTTCTCTCTCCTTGACTGGACTCCTAGAGCTCAGCCTGGTGCCTGGCTGTGGATCTCTGCATCTGCTTCAATCAGTTACTGGAGAAAGGCTCTAAGATGACAGTTAGGGTACCCACCAATCTGATTACTGGGGTAAGCCAGTTCAGGCACCCTTTCACCATTGCTAGTAGTCTAAGCTGGGGTCATCCTTGTAGATTCCTGGGAACTTCCCTAGCACCCAGTTTCTCCCTATCCCCATGATGTCTCCCTCTACCTACCATGGTAACTCTTTCATTGCTCTCCCACTCCATCTCTGTTCCAGCTTGACCATCCCATTCCCTTATGTTCTCATTCCCCATTCCCTACCCTCTATTGCCCACCCCTCATGCCTAGTTTACTCATGGAGATCTCATCTATTTCCCCTTCCCAGGGTGATCCATTCATCTGTCTTTGGGTCCTCCTTGCTAGCTAGCTTCTCTAGAGCTATAGGTTGCAGTCTGGTTATCCTTTGCTTTATATCTAGTATCCACTTATGAGGGAGTACATCCCATGTTTGTCCTTCTGAGTCTAGGTTACCTCACTCAGGATGATGTAACTGGAGAGTTTTCTCTCCGGGTCCATCCAAGCCCTGGCAGTCCGACAGCCCACTTATAAAATAAACATACAGATGCTTATATTATTTAAATTGCTTGGCCATTAGGTCAGGCCTATCATTGTCTAGCTCTTACTCTTATATTCAGTCCATTTCTATTAATCTATACTTTGCCACGTGGCTCGTGGCTTACTGGTACTTCTTGTCCTGGCAGAGGCTTCAGACAGTCTCCTCCTTCCCTTCCTGTTCCCTCCTTTCTCCTCTCTGTTAATCCCACCTATACTTCCTGTCTGGCTACTGGCCAATCAGTGTTTTATTTATTAACATATTTGCCATATAGAACATCCCACAACAGAATGATATTATCTAGTTCCATCCATTTGCCTGAAAATTTCATGATGTCATTTTTTTCACTGCTGGGTAGTACTCCATTGTGTATATGTACCACATTTTCTTTATCCATTCTTCAGTTGAGGAGCATCTAGGTTGTTTCCAGGTTCTGACTATTACAAATAATGCTGCTATGAACATAGTTGAGCATGTGTCCTTGTGGTATGATTGAGCATTCCTTGGATATATGTCTAAGCTGGGTCTTCAGGTAGACTGATTTCCAATTTTCTGAGAAACCACCATACTGATTTCCAAAGTAGCTGTATAAGTTTGCATTCCCACCAACCGTGGAGGAGAGATCCCCTTGCTCCACATCCTCTCCAACATAAGCTGTTATTAGTGTTTTTGATCTTAGCCATTTTGACAGGTATAAGATGGTATCTCAGAGTTGTTTTGATTTGCATTTCCCTGATGACTAAGGATGTTGAGCAATTCCTTAAATGTCTTTCAGCCATTTTGTGATTCTTCTGTTGAGAATTCTCTGTTTAGCTCTATAGCCCATTTTTTAATACAATTGTTTGGTATTTTGATATCTAGTTTCTTGAATTCTTCATATATTTTGGAGATCAGCCCTCTGTCAGATGTGGGGTTGGTGAAGATCTTTTCCCATTCTGTAGGCTGCTGTTTTGTCCTATGTACTGTGTCCTTTGCCAAACAGAAGTTCCTCAGTTTCAGGAGGTCCAATTTATTAATTGATGCTCTCAGTGTCTGTGCTACTAGTGCTATATTTAAGAAGTATTGCGCCGGGCGGTGGTGGCGCACGCCTTTAATCCCAGCACTCGGGAGGCAGAGCCAGGCAGATCTCTGTGAGTTCCAGGAAAGGCGCAAAGCTACACAGAGAAACCCTGTCTCGAAAAACCAAAAAAAAAAAAAAAAAAAAGAAGTATTGCATTCAAAACTACTTCCTACTTTCTCTTCTATCAGATTCAGTGTAACTGGTTTTATATTGAGGTCTTTGATCCACTTGGACTTGAGTTTTGTGCATAGGGATAGATATGAGTCTATTTGCAGTCTTCTACATGTTGACAACCAGTTATGCCAGTACTATTTTTATTGAAGATGCTTTCCTTTTTTCATGTTACAGTTTGGCTTCTTTGTCAAAAATCAGGTGTTCATAGATAGGTGTGTACGTTAATGTCAGGGTCTTCAATTCAATTCCATTGGTCCACATGTCAGTTTTTATGCCAATACCAAGGTATTTTTATTACTATAGCTCCATAGTAGAGATTGAGGTCAGGGATGGTGATGCTTTATTGTACAGGATTGTTTTAGTTATCTTGGGTTTTTTTGTTTTTCCATATGAAGTTGAGTATTGTTCTTTCTAGGTCTGTGAAGAATTATGTTGTGATTTTGATAGGAATTGCATTTATTCTTTAGATTGCTATTGGTAAGATTGCCATTTTTACTATGTTAATCCTACCTATCCATGAGCATGGGAGATCTTTTCAAACTATGAAATTCTACATAGCAAAGAAAGAAGTCAGCACAGACAATATACAAAATGAGTAAATGTTTATCATTCATTAGAAAAATCATTTCAGCTAGAACATCTAAGTGGCTTGAAAAATTCCAAGCTAGGTAGTGGTGGCACATACCTTTAATCCCAGCACTTGGGAGTCAGAGGCAGACAAATCTCTGAGTTTGAAGCCAGCCTGGTCTACAGAGCAAGTTCCATGACAGTCAGGGCTACACAAAGAAACTCTGTTTTGGAAAACAAAAACAAAGAAAAAAATCAATAAAGAAAAATCCCACAGATAATAACATTAAAAATAAGAACAGATCTGAATAGACATTCTTTGAAGAGCCAACAAGTTTATCAAAAATAGCCAAATATTTTAGTCATCAGGAGAATGGAAATATGAACCATGATGAAAATCATCTCTTCCCACTTACAATTGCTTTTATCAAAATGTTAAGCAAAATGACCAGTGCTAGGAAGGAAGTGGAGAACAGGACATACTGTTGGTGAGAATGTGAATTATCATGGCCACTATAAAGAGCAGTATGGAGCATAGATACACTATGTGATCCACCTGTTGCACTTTTGGGTTTATATCAAGAAGAAGCAACATCAGCATATCTAAGAAAACATGCAAACTGGTCCTGATGCTGTGCTCTGCACAAGAGCAAAGATGTGGCGTCAGCCTATATAGCCAAAAATAATGGATAAAGAAAATCGGTGATAGGTTTTATATTTGTTAAATGGGTAGAATACTGAAAAGCCATTTCTGAAAGGTTGCCAAAAACAGAAAGACATGATCATTACTCATAAGGGTTATTCTGTTTATAGAGTAGAAAGGGAAAAATAATGTTCATATAGATCACTATAGTGACAGAGTAAAGGGACAGGGCCATGGGAAGAAAGCTAGTAAATAAAGAGAAGAAAGGTATTTAGACAAGCAAGATAGTGGGGGGGGGAGGTATATAAAATACCAAAGAGAAAACTCTTAAATTTTCATGGCTATATAACCGTCTCTGAATAGTCAATGTTCCTTTAAAGGATTTTAAATGCTATACTAATTAGAAAATGCAAACATTGGTCGAACAAATAACTGATGATAAACCATGAAGACAAATCCTACTTTCTAGATTTTTACCCCTCAGCAGGCTGCTTTATGGGAACTGCTTTCAAGGTAATAAAGTTCAGTTATAATGCTTTCCTTGTCAACAGCTATATCAGCAATAAACATTCTTAACCCTCCCTTCCTTCGGTAGATAGCCATATTTCCTTTCTTCAAAGCCTTCTCCATCAGTTCATCTTAGCTAAAAGAATGCTCTCTCAAATTAACTTAGTTTGTTTCTCATTTTATACTAAGAAATAATTTCTTATGGTTATGTTAGCTTTTTAAAAATTTCAGGTTATTTTCATTTATCTAGTCTTTAATTAGCATTGAACCAATCACAAAAAAATAAAATAAAAATAAAAGGAAAATTCAACAAGTTCTTCAAAGACTAATTTTTCATTAAAATTTTCAGACTAGATTTCACACTTTACAAGATCATAAAATTGTCTATTGAGAACACTGAAGTGATTTTCTTTTTATTTTATAAAGTTACTGAATTACTTCCACAGTACTGCATTACTATAAAATCCTACCCAAGTCTCCCAGTCTTTCATTTAATAAGTGTTATGTATACTATTACAATTAGAGGCACTTTATATTCTATGAGTAAGTTTCTGTCCTAAGGGAGTGTATTAGTTACTTTTCTATTGCTGTGATAAAGCACCATGACCAAGAAAACTTACAGAAGAAAGAGTTTATTGAAGCTTATGGTTCAGAAGGATAAGTGTCCACTGTGGCAGGGAACAAGGCAGCAAGCGGGAAGTACAGCAAGCTGAGAACTCACGTCATCAATGGCAGAACACTAAGCGGAGAGAGCAATATAGTAGCTTGAGTCTGAACTGTCAAAGCTTGCCCCCAGTTACATGCCTTCCTCCATAAAGGCCACACCTCCTAAGTCTCCCCAAACAGCACCACCAACTGGAGACCAAGTGTTCAGATGACAAAGACTAAGAGGAATTTCTCTTTCAAACTACCACACAAACTTTGTCATACTTGAGAAATAGTATGTACCCATGAAAATCAAAATAAGAACAAGGTTAACCTTAAAGTTACAGGAAAGATAGTCTATACATGTCACCTAAGTGCTGAGGACAGCAGACACATGTGAACCGAAAGGAGAATGGTCTGCACAGGGACAGCTGTGTTCTGACAGGTTGTGCCGTGTGGTGGGAACACAGAACCTAAGGCTTTGTCTTCAGGAAACTTGCAGAGTAACTCATGGAGTAGTAATCTGCAACAACAAACTTCCACCAACGGCATCTAAGGGAGGAGCCTAAATATGTGTGGAAACTTGAGTGAGGCATTGTAAATACAAAAGGAATATACAGTTGTGGTTTGTCACAACACTTAACTGAATCCTTTATAAATGAGAAAATAAGTTAAAACAGGTGAAAGAAGGTGGGCCAATTATTTAAAATGAATAATTAGCTGAGTTGTAATGAGCATCTCAGAATACAAGAATTAAAAGGATCATTGTAAGTGTAGGGCTGCTGTTGCAATTGCAATTTAAAAGATTTCTTTTACCTTAGGTTTTGTTGGTCAGAAATATGGAAACAATTGAGCAGAGTCCTCTGACTTGATTTCTGACTGAATTTAAAAAAAAAAAAAACAACCAGGTTTGGCTTCACCCTTATTTGGTCCTTGCAGTCCCCTTTCAAGTGCAAGGATACCAGTCATCACACTAGGCCTTCAACACCTAGAAGTGCTTACTTGCTCTCTTAACTGTCAATTCACATATTAGTGACTGTCTTCTTGTGTGTGACTATGTGAGCTGGGAGGGAGCAGGGTGCTTGCACTTATGGGCATGTGTGTGGCGGCCAGAGTGTGATGCCAGACATCTTTCTCAGTTGCTTTCTGCCTTATTTTTGAGACAGCCTCTCTCACTGAACCTGAAGATCACTTAGTTGGCTAGATTATCTGGCCGGCAAGCCTTAATCCTCTTGTCTCTACGTTCCCAGCAATAGGATGACGAGTAAACATCACCATGCCAGTTTTTTACATGGGTGCTGGGGATCCAATCTCAGGTCCTCACGCTTGTACAGAAAGTGGTTTATCCACTAACTCAGATCCTCCAGCCTGTAACAGGCTTCTTAGAGGTCAACAGTAGATGGGGTTCCTACACAAGGCTCCGTGCTTCCTTAATCAGATTTCCTCTGATTTATCAGATATTTTCCCTCTTTATTTCTAAGTTAATGATTTCTAAATCACCTTCATTATAGACACAAAGTTCTTTACCTTTGCCATATCGTATAACCTTGTCTAATGTGTGGCAGCTCGTTATTTTTGACACTTTTAATTAACTGAGAGTAACTCACAGGTTCTGTCTACACTTAAGGAAAGACATAAAGAACCGTGAACATTACGAGGCCAGAAATTGAGCAGTGAGTACAGATTCTGTCTTCTACACTTCTCTTACACCTTCATGTCGGTTCTCTTCATAACTAATGTAGAACATTAAAGCATCATTTGGGGTACATAATTCCCATTGGTGAACCTCTAGCTAGAGGTGAGATATGAGAAAAAGAATTGCAAAGCATCTCTGTAAATCTCCACAGTAAAGAATTTTTCTAATTTTAATTTTCATGTTTTAATTCATATAATATTTTAATAAAAATACTTAGTGGCATCTGCCATTAAATAGATATGATGCAGCATTTTATGAAGCTGGTCACACAAGAATTGTGGCAAACTAATAGAATGCCATTAGACACATCAGAAGTGAGAATGCCGGTGGACACAAGGCCATGCAGGTTTCCCAAACTGTCAAGGTAAGAAGACACTTTGAACTATCTGCACAGACTAGAACTAGCAAGACAGTAGCTTTCCTAAAATGTTTACAAGTAATGTGGAAGACCAGTTTGGAAATGTTGATTTGAGAACAAAACACGTTTATGGCTCCATGTGAAGCTCATGTGTCTCATTTTCAGCTCTAGTTGGACTAGTGAGAAATTCTACTGGAGATTTTGTACCATTAACTGGCTCAGAGTATGTTTATAACTTCAGCTTAAGGTAACCTACAAACTGAAGATCTGATATCCTCATTAATCATGACAGCCCATTCTATGTCAACCCTCAGGTCTCATTAAAAGGGTGCAGCAAGAGCTATCCAAGGCCAGAGCTGGCTACATCCCCAGATCCAAAAAAAAGAATGAGTCAGTAATGGCCAGTGATATTCACAACAGAGGCCTGACCATGACCTTATGGCCCAAAGACACTTATTTTTCTCCATACAGTACCACTTCTTTGTTCTGTTAAATATGTCTAACATGGACATTAAAGACTAGGTATACTGAGAGCTGCCTTTCATCAGAATGAGATGTTACTTAGGAAGTGTGTGGACCAACATTGTCTAAGCAAAATACAAAGAGAATGCAAGCTGTACAAGTTGCTAAGTAACTATTCTACCTGCTGCTTCTGGAACACACTGATAAGCTTGAATGCTACTATCCGGCCTCCCTCTTTATTGTAATGATGTTCTGCACCAACACCAGCCTAATCTCTGTCCTGATGATTTTAAGCCACAAACATTAATTTTGCAGTGTTCAGAGGATACTGGACTCAATTACCCTGTAGGCTCCGTTAAATCTAATTTAAAACCTTAAAATTACATCTTATTCAGAACTTACCCCCTCAGGCCCTCTAGATACTCCTAATTCCCTGGCCAGTAGAATCCTCTTATTGAAGAATTAATAGGCTTATAAGACTTTGAAAGAAATTCTGCCATGGGGTGTCACTACTGTGACTTCATTGTTCTGAAAAATACTCTTTGTGTATTCCACCATTCCGGAAACTGTTCTTATAAATCAACGTGGCCATCTCTAGCCCTTACTAGGGAAATGAAATGTACTGCAGACCTCCAGGCACAGTGGGAAATAACCTCTTTTCCTACTTAACTTTCTTCAATGAGCCAATCCAGTAATTTAAAATCTGGACAACTATGTCTGCTGCATTATGTTACAATCTAAATTATTTTCGGGGTGAATGGACTGTCAAAAAATCTTCTCTTACGTGTAATTTCATTATGTTAGAAGTTTAACCCAAGACAACTTTGATCATAGTCAAAATGGAAACACGGGCAGAAGAAACACTTTATTTGTACAGTTATACCTTAAATGTGTTATAGGAGCAGACGAGCTTCTGGAAGTAAGTAAAAGAAGACAGAATAAAGACAAAGGTGTCAGATGAAGATACTATTCCAAAGCTGTTACTGTTACATTTATTTACAGATTTAACTCACAAATTCAAAGAAATTTATATTTATCACAATCATGGATACTGTCCTTGCATCAAGTCAATTAATCAAGTTTATTCTGTTTGAAAACTACCAAAGAACTTCCATTGGAACCCAGAGACCACACCAGCCAGTGAACCCAGTGCCATGCTCAGCCATCATCAGAGAAGCTTCCTCCTGCAGCAGATGGGAACAAATACAGAGACTCAAAGCCATATGTTATGCAGGGAGTAAGAGACATTGGAACACTCAGCCCTAAAATGGAATGTCTCCATCAAATCCCTCCCCCAGAGCTCAGGAAACCCTGTGGAAGAAGGAGGCAGGTGGATAAGAGCCAGAGGGGATGGAGGACACCAAGGAAATGTGGCCCTCTAAATCAACAAGATGGAGCACACGGGAACTCACAGAGACTGAGGCAGCATGCACAGGGCCTGCTCAGGTCCTTTGGGTATATATTATGACTTCCAGTTTATTGTTTTTGTGAGATTCGTAAGTGTGCAAATGAATGTGTCTCTGAGTCTGAATCTATTTCTGGTGCCTTTTCTTAGGCTCTTTTCCTTCTGTTTGTTTATTTTGTCCTACTTTGATGTGTTAGTTTTTGTTACATCTTTTATATCTATTATATATATTATATTATATTATATTACATTATATTATATTATTTTATTTTATTTTATTATGTCATTATCCCTAAGAAGCCTGTTTGCTTTCTAATGAGAGACAGAAAGGGAACAGATTCAGATTGGAGAGGAGGTGCAGAGGGATAAAAGGAGAGGAAACTACAATCAAGATACATTTTGTGAGGATAAAAATCTATTTTCAATAAAAAGAAAACTACTAAGCACTGAGATGAACTGTAAGCTAATAAGGATGTGCCCATTTATCGGATGGATGCATAAATTCAAGTCAGTTTGGCTTCCTTTTGTCTTAAATATTTTTAAAATGTCTCAGAAAGAAAATATTCCAAAATAAGAATACAGAAAGAAAATATTTCAGAGAGAGAAACCAAAATATTACAAATTGAGATAGAATTCCTGAGTTGTTTGCTCACGGAAGCATCATGACTGGAGGTTCACACTCTTGAGCAGTTCTGTGGAAGAGCATCTGTGCCATCCCAAGACTAGGAATCAAGTTCATTTTTAGAAAGCATTCATACTAATCATGAATCTATTTGTTGTAAATGTGACCTGTGAGAAGTATGGTTTTGTAGTTCATAGGAAATGTTTATAATGCTATGTAAAGGATCAAACAACTGACCTTCTTCGTGTTGTCACTGTTTGTTTGCTGCATATTTTAGACGTGTTTATTTATATATTTTGATTATTTTGTGACACAATGTCACTATGTACCCATGGCTTGAGAAGTCATGGGGACCAGGCTAATCTTGAACTTGAATGACCCTCTGCCTGAGCCATCAAACCTGGCAAAACTACCTTTCCTTCTTTCTTTTTTTCTTTCTTTCTTTCTTTCTCTTTCTTTCTTTCTTCCTTCCTTCCTTCCTTCCTTCCTTCCTTCCTTCCTTCCTTCCTTCCTTCCTTCCTTTCTTTCTTTCTTTTTCTTTCTTTCTTTCTTTCTTTCTCCCCCTTCCTTTCTTCTTCTTTTCTTTTTTGAAGTCCCAAGAGAAATTATATTTTGACAAAGGAAAAACTTCATTAACAAAAAATATGTCTCAGAATAAATGAAGTTACAAAAATATAGAATAAAAATTGAAATATGAAAATCTTTCCAAATGAATAAAAACTCATACATGTTCACATTTCAGCAGTCATATTGGTGATACATTAAGGGAATAGATTCTGACATTACTAGGAGACACAGTTTCACAGCAGAGACTCTGACCTCTGGCTCTTACAACCCCTCAACCCACACCCTTTCATGATATTTCCTGAACCTTAGTACAGGGTGTTTTGTAGATGTATCCACTGGGACTAAGCTCCACAACCCTGCAGGTTTTTATTGTTGTTTTGTTTTGTTTTGTTTTGTTTTGTGGGGGGGTTGTTTTTGTTTTTTGGGGGGGGTTTTGGCTTTTTTGAGACAGGGTTTCTCTGTGTAGTTTTGGTGCCTGTCCTGGATCTTGCTCTGTAGACCAGGCTGGCCTCGAACTCACAGAGATCTGCCTGGCTCTGCCTCCCAAGTGCTCCAAGGGATTAAAGGTATGCACCACCACTGCCCAGCCATCTCTGCAGTTTTATTGTTTGTGGTTCTCTGTAATGATCTCTGACTGTTGCAAATAAAAGTTTCCTTGATGAGGGGTGAAGACTACACTTATCTGTGGGTATAAGGACAAATGACAAGGAAAATACCAACCAATATGCCAAACTGGACAGGGAACATCCAGGAAGCCTCAGCCCTGCACAAAGAACTACTCAACTGAGTGAAGCTGAGAAGAGGAGAGGTGCTTCTCCCCAGAGAAGAGCACTCCAGTGGTTGACCAAAGAGTCAGCCCCAAAAACACACATCCAAGTAATATTACGGACTCAACTGGTTCTATTCAGGAATATATATGCATATACAAATACATAAATTCATGCAATAACTGCTGATGAAAAAGAGGCCATGAATTTGAAGGAGAGTGAGGAAAGGTACATGGGAGGGTTTGGAGGGAGGAAAGGGAAGGAAGAAATACTACAATTAAATTACAATCTCAAAAAAAAAACCCAATTCATATATGCTTGTAACTTTTCAAGAATGTGTCAGTTACACAAACTACAATCCACTGAACACTTTTAAAGAACATTTATTTTACAAGATTGCTCTTAATTGTCAATTGCTCTTCAAACAGGAAGTCAATGCACAGGAAATTGTATTAGCTACTGAACTCTATACCACTCAATCACCACTAATTTTTTTTTCATGATAGTAAGCAACCTGACCAGATTTTACAGCTATTAAACTGATATTTTTAGTTTTCCAAAGGAACCACTGTTTTCTTCTTGATCTTCCTGCATCCAGACACACCCACTAAAACAAACATTTTCAAAATCAGGCTCACATGTACTTGATGCATGCGACATGTCCTGAAATCTACTTAAGCTATTCAACTGACACCCAGAAGGGCTAGTAGGTATATTTTTATTATGCATTTGCAGAAATTTTGTATTTATTGTGTTTTCAGTTAGTGCACTGTACTTACACAAACCTACTGTATTCATATAAGTTCTAAAATGGAATATCTTCAGAGGTAAGAAACTAACTAAGAAAATTATTCTAGAAAGCTAGGCACTTCTCTGAGGCAGGGATTTATCATAGTAAGAGTTTCAGAATCACTCTGCACATAAGCAACAGAAGATAAAACTTGGAACTTGAGAAGGCCCAGGTGAATATGTCCACCTAAAATAACGATTCCTAAGGGAAGAGCAATAATTCCACATCTACTAGCTACAGCACTATGCAAAAAAAGAGAACAGATGTATTTACCTCTTATGTTGCTATAAATATAATAAATTCCTCTTGCCTGCTCCATTTTTGGTGTAAGAAAGAGCAAGTACACTTTAATTTATTTTTCCTGTTCAATGGAAACTTGCAACCCAGACAGAATGTATGGAATCAGAGAGTAAATGATATTTATGTATTTAAGAGATTGCAATTCCAAATATCACCAACCTAAGGTGAGTTTCTCCATTATTAAAGTTTATCATCCAACACAGACCAAAGAATTCTCAAACGTAGAAGTGGGGCATCAAGGAGCAACAGAGAATTTCCCAGAAACCCTCATGCTCAGTCTTAAAGAGTGGGGGTATCCTGACACTCAAAAAAAAAAATCATCCCAAGTCTTTTTTCTGTGATCTGGCACGCCCTGGCTCCCAGGCCATCTCACAGCACAAGCAACTGCAACATAAGCAACACTAAGACTCAAGGGTGACTCAGGACGTGGAAAGGTACCGTTTCTCCAGTTGGAGGTAACCAAGAAAATGGACTAAAGAAACCCGTTTGCTTCCTTTCCTGTCTTGTCACCTGATTGTAGACACAAGCAGACAGGAAGTCGGCAGAAGAGCAGAATTACCAAGGCTGAAATGGAAACTATTTTTTTCTCCTATTAAATTTTTTCATTTATTGTACGTATCGACTACAGTTTCCCCTCCCTCCTCTCTGCCTGTTCCTCCCCCCCTCCTCCTTTCTAACTCCTCCATCCACCCCCCATATCCCTACCCCCACACCCCCACACCGCTCACCCCCACATCAAGGTTGGGTGAGGCAATCCAGCATGGGGAATGGATTTCCAAAAGCCAGCTCAAGCACCAGGGACAGGTCCTGACCCCACTGTTAGGAGCCCCACAAACAAATCAAGCTACACAACTGTCACACACATGCAGGGGGCCTAGGTAGGTCTCAGGGAGGCTCCCCATCTATCAGTTCAGAGTCCGTGAGCTCCCATGAGCCCAAGTCAGCTGTCTCTGTGGGTTTCCCTGTCAAGACCTTAACCCTCCTAGCTCATACCATCTCTCCTCCCTCTCTTCAACAGGACTCCTGGAGCTTAGTCCAGTGCTTGGCTGTGGATTTCTGCATTTGCTTCCATCAGTTGGTAGATGAAGGCTCTCTGATGACAATTAGGGTAGTCACCAGTCTGATTACAAGAGAAAGCCAGTTCAGGCACCCTCTCCACTAGGAGAGGCTTAACTGGGGTCATCCTTGTGGATTCCTGGGAGTTTCCCTGGCACCTGGTTTCTCCCTAACCCCCAAATAGCCCCCTCTATCAAGACATCTCTTTCATTACTTTCCCCCTCTGTTCTGCCCCCAACCCACCCAACCTGATCCCTCATGGAACTCTATTCTTTTAAAAAGAAATGTAACTACAGTGAACATTGCCCAAAAGTTGTGAAATGTAGAGAACATTACATCTAAGTTCAGTAAGTAGGTATCAAACTATCTTTTTGTTTGTTTGTTTGTTTGTTTGTTTGTTTTTTGAGACAGTGTGTCTCTGTGTAGTCCTGGCTGTCCTGGAACTTGCTTTGTAGACCAGGCTGACCTTGAACTCAAAGATCCACCTGCCTCTGCCTCCCATGTGCTGGGATTAAAGGCATTTGTGCTACCACCCTGACAAAATTATCTATTTTTTAATCTTGATCATAGATACCTGGGTGTTTGCTTTATTATTACTATTTAGCATATATATTATGTACACTTTAATGTTCATAATAAATTTGTTTAAAAAATAAAACATTTTTAAAGCTAATAAAAGCATGTATCATTATTTGAGTGAAAATGCTTATACAAAGGGAAATACATTATGCAGAAATTTAAAATAAAGATTGCTATCTCTGCTGTTACTTAGCATGAATGTGCAAGCCATTTACCACCTTATAACCTCAATTTATATTCTAAAAATGAACTGAGTTGAACCTGATACCCTTAAAATATAGTCATGTACTCCATGGTATTTGTTTTCTGAAGTATTTGTTTCTCTCTCTCTCTCTCTCTCTCTCTCTCTCTCTCTCTCTCTCTCTCTCGTAACAGGAATCTTAAAAGTTCTTATTAATAAAATCAAACCCGGGGCCAGGTATTGGGGTGAACATTGGAAGGTCAGAGAGACAGAACAAGCCACAGCTAACCTCACCTGGCCAACTTCTCACCAGGTCTTGTTTCCTCAGACTGGAAGCCTCTGTGTCCTCATATCCGAATGGCTCTCAGCTGAACTGTGCTTCTTAAAAGCCTGAATGCTTAACCAGGCCAAATGCCTAACCAGGGCAAATGCCTCTAGTTTCTGGTCCTCACGCCTTATATACCTTTCTGCTTTCTACCACCACTCCCTGGGATTGAAGGCTTGCTTTCTGGGATTAAAGGTGTGAGTCACCATGCTTGGGTGTATCCTTGAACACATGGATTTCTGCCTCTGGAATGCTAGGATTAAAGGCGTATGCTACCACTGCCTATCCTCGTGTTTAATATTGTGGCTGTTCCGTCTCTGACCCCAGATAAGTTTAT